>CAKNWW010195754.1:0-13493 GCA_932074435.1 Andricus kollari
ACATTGACTTGAGTGTTGGACGTTAAATGGGATTTTGAATTTGATTTTAATCTAATTTAAGATTCTTAAATTTCAAAAGTAAAGCAATTATTATGCTGACAGAACATACTAATTCATTATATACAATTAAGCAAAACTGCGTTACAAAATTTCGTAACTTTCTTTTTCGCGATAGTTTTTTAGCAGCCTTCGAACAATGCTAAGGGCAGCTTTGAAATTGAGATGGCAAAATGCCTGGTTTTAATTTAAGTTTCTTGTACTATTCTGACTGCAAGAAATTTATTCTTTTACACTCACAATTACTTCAATGTCTGAATTTGATTATAAGCTAATATAATTGTACATAAATGACGAAAATCATTATAGATAGGCAGGTCTTAAAATATTTTTAAAATTCAAAAAACTATTGAAACTATAATTTCACACACTATCACAATAATTTAAATGTTCGGCAACAAAAAGAATATATATATCAAATTATCTGATCCTTCAAAAAGTTATCTTCACACACTACATTTCCAGGTTTAACAGTAATGGTATATTGTGTATCGAGAGCGTAAAGAAGGCTATATTGTTGAGCGTGAATTTGCTGCCCGAGCGAAGTGAGGGCGGCAGCCACACGAGGCAAAATAGCTTTACGCCCTTGATACACACCATACTTTTTGTCTTCCTCCTTGAAAACAAGCATGTGAAGCAGATGGAGGATATTTGGTGTACTTGACAATTTTAGAATATAGGTGAAAGGAATAAATAGTGTACTTTTCAGAAGGTAGACTGCCGGGTCTAGCAATACAATTTTTTCAAAGATAAAGATCTATTCCTCCATATTCTCACTTGCGGCGTGCAGTGTATGTGTAGCGGGCGTAAAGTTTTATGTAGCGGCCGTAAATTTTTATGTAACGGGCATAAAGTTTAATGTTGGCCCGGCGGCGGAGTGAGCATGTGCGAACGTCACTGGGCTGGAAGCGGCCACATTACGCCTGCTTGACGTGCATGCAATGGCGCATTTTCAAGGGGGTTCGGACAAAAAATCCTTTTTGTCCGACCCCCCTTAAAAACGCGCCATTGCATGCCCTCAATACACAATATACTATTCTTTCACGGTTAATTGGTTGTTGCCACATTCTCACTCCGTTTTTTTAAACGTAAAAAAGCACTTTTTTTACTCCGTTTGAGCGGGTTTTGTCTTACCTTTGTTCGCACTTTCGATCTTAAACTCGTTGTCCCCCCCCCCCCTCCCCTTTATAAGACCTTTATCTGTAACTAAATAAAATACGTAAATAGACGATAAATGTATGACATGTCACTAGTTTTTATATTCAAAATAATAATAGACAACGGGCAGAACGGGCGTCGAAAGGGTGGCGCCAATGTTTCACGACTTGCCTCTCTTCACAAAACTGACACGCGCCTCTAATGCGAAAGCGAAAATCGTGTCACCCCCCTCTTCGGAACCCACCTTAAACTGTAGGTCCACTCAGAAAAAGCCGGTGCCTTACCAAGGATAAATGTGCTCTTTCGAGGGCCTAACCTTGGGGGTCGAAGCCGATTTTGAGAAGACTCGAAAATGAGTCAGCGATCTTCTTACGCTTGGGGCTCCTACGGGGAACCACGCTCGATGGTCGCTGGCCAACTTCGAGTAATGAACACACATACATACACTTACATTACACATCAGGGCAGTGCTTCGAATCTGTGCATCTAACTCAGGCCTACCCAAACTGGGGAAATGGACTCATTTGCCACATGTTCGAGTTCCACCACCACGGGCCTCTACTCGCCTCTGAGAGGCGGGGTAGTGGTTCGTGGCACGTGCCGTGTGACGTAGCTGAAGAATCCAGTAACGCAGTAACGCAGATACGTTTAAAAGTTTTGGGCGAAAGAGAGAGAGAGAGAGAGAGAGAGCGACCACCTCCCCAAGCCTCCGAGCTGAGCGGAGGAAACTGGTGGTGTTAAAATCCCATCTGGCAAATGAGTCGGTTTCCCCAGTTTGGGTAGGCCTGATCTAACTGATGACCTCAGGGTGATCGCTTCGTCCAGCCTAGTCTAGCCGCATCCCCTCTCTGCGGCCTGCTAGGGAGGCTGCCGAATGGCAGAGTGAGCGAGGATTACTTTGCCTGATGAACAAAGTAGCACGTCATTTACTGTGCGATAAGTATGCCTGGCACCTGAGACGTAATCTCAGAATTATTTTTTTTACATAGTTATCTCACCTTGATGAAACATAATTAAATATTGAGACAAGAAAAATGACTATCAGGACACACAGAAATTTCTTCCAATAAAAGGTTGGGAAAGATCAAATTTAGAGAAATAGTGTTTATTATAAAAAATGTTTATTTTGGCTAAAATTTGTAGAGGTGATGAAGATAATTTTCACAAAGATTATATTTTCTGAATTATAAACGTAAAAATATTTTCCTAATTATTTTGCCTATTTCGTTTTTCTGTGCAATAAGCATTCTTCGGAGCCTAAAATTGTTCAGATGACTTTTATTCATCCTGGACTTATCTAACAGAATTGAGAAAAATCAAATATTTTTAACGGAAAAGTAGCAATCGCGATTAATTACCCAGTGAGAAGGCTTGCATTGAAAAGTATTCGAAAATTTCCTGTTCAGTGGAGACGTGAAAATTATTGAAATCTTTTTCGATATCGTTTTTGTCCTCGCCTTTTGAATCTCCATAGCAGTAGAAGTTATCTTTTAAAATGAATCCTCCTTCGTACCCAGTGGCGACAATATTTTTTGAATACTTTTGGATACCACAAATCGACCATGAAATAGAACATTTTTAATCCCTTTCAAATTTGCACATTTCGCTGTTCTTCTTTACTGTTTTTCGAGTAATAATGAGGTTAAGGAGGTACGGTCGCGCATACTATCTGCAAAAAGTTAGTCCTAAGTCTATGTCGGAAAATAATACTGTTTGAGTGATATAAGTTTTATTAACCCTTAAATGTATACAATGTAGCTTATTTACGTCGAAAGACAAAAATTAGTTAATTATGCCGGTATAATGTCTTATTCATTAATTTCCTGTCAGACCTAAGAGGAACATTTTGGCTATGATTGTACACTATGCATAGAGAATTTGTGTCTACAGATGAGTACACACTAAATCCTCAAGATCTCAGCGTAGACGCGGCAATGTCGCATTTTTCATGATGTCTGCTTTGTTAGTTGTGCTCTTTGACTTCCAATGAATACGTGAGATTTGTTGAAAATTACAGATGGATTAGTAGTTAAAGGTAAATTTATAAAAAGCAAAATTTCCCATAAAAGATTTAAAACTGTTGCGCATGCGCTGGACCCGCTAGGCGCTCCGACAGCGTTGCTTGATGGCTACCATGTGCTTGTTTCATTTTTCGAATGATTCAAAATTCTCAAACTTTGCATTCCTCTTATCCTCGAACTAAGAGGACAAACATTCTGAAATTTTTTTTAAATCTTCATGAAACGCCATTCTAACATATATTAGTTTTTGAAAAAAACGGTAAGAATAGTTTACGAGTTACAGTTAGAAATGTAACATTTTCCTATGCTTGGGATAGGCTTTATGTGTATAAGAGTTCAACTTCGATCTTAATTATCTCAGCTTAGGAGAGTACAATATTTTTTAAATTTCGCAAACGTTTAGATAACATTCCAAACAACCTATAGTCAAAGTTTAAACAAATCCGTAAGAAAAGTTTGTTCGTTACCGTACCTCCTTAAAAGCACTCTAAAATACAGTATTAGTAATTTTACGTTATCAAGCTTGATTGCTATACAGGTGGCTGTGATGAACACTAATTTTATGAATTTGTTTATCATTATTTTATATTTTTTCAATTGATCACATTTGAATAAAGCGCAAGTTTTGTGATAATGTTATGAATTTTTATTCACAATCCTTCTGAATTTGCCAAATTTAATTTTTTTAAAACGCCTTTTAATGTGTTAAACGAAAACAATGTTTTTAATTTATTTCGGGGTCGCTGAATTCAACTCCGTTGTCGTTTTGGTCTCATAAGGTCAGGGTAAAGGTCAATTCAAGGTCAAACGTACAAAATTCATTGCTAACCAAATAAGTCAGGGTACATATAGGTGTTCTGGGTCGCTGATTTCGAATCCGTTGTCCGTTTGGCACCATCAATTCAGGGTCAAAGTCAGTTCGAAGTCAAACGTGCAAAATTTATCGCTAACCAATTAAGTTAGGGTGCCTGTAGGTTTTTGGTGTCACTGAATTCAAATCCGTTGCTCGTTTGGTCTTATCAGGTCAAGGTCAAGGTCAATTCAAGGTCAAACCAAACGGACCACGTATTTAAATTCAGCGACGCCAAAAACCTATTGGTACCCTGACTTAATTGGTTAGCGATGAATTTGGTAAGTTTGTCCTTAAACTGACCTTGACGCTGAGCTGATGGGATCAAACGGACAACGGATTCGAATTTAGCGAGCCCGAAAACCTATAGGTACCTTGACTTATTTATTTAATGATTGATTTAGTTGGTTTGACCTTGAATTGACCTTGACCCTGAACTGGTGATTCCAAGCGGATGACGGATTTAAATTCAGCGATCCCGAAAACTTATAGGTACCCTGACTTATTTGGTTAGCGATGAATTTTGTAGGTTTGACCTTGAACTGACCTTACCAACGGATTCGAATTCAGCGACCCCGAATGCCTATAGTTACCCTCACCTATTTGGTTAGCGATGAATTTTGTATGTTTGACCTTGAACTGACCTTAAAAACGGATTCGAATTCAGTGACCCCGAAAACCTATATGTACCCTGACTTATTTGGTTAGCTATAAATTTTGTAGGTTTGACATTTAACTGATCTTGACCCTGACCTGATGGGACTAAACGAACAACGGATTCAAATTTAGCGACTCCGAAAATATACGTCCCACCTAGTCTGGTCCGTGTCGCAAGGGTTTAGATTTTGTGGTACTGTGTAATCATTACGGAAATTCCGTGAACCTCGGTAATCCGTAAGGAATGGATATGGTGTCTCGGCTGCAAGAGGAGAACCAGGGACACTGAAACACATATGTAGGCGCAGGCAACCAAATTTAACAAAAAAATAAAAAATAAATGCCTGGATGAAGTGGGAAATGGATGAGAGATAGCCACGCATGAAAAATAGTGGAAAGGTTATGTAAACTTGGCAGGAAAACTGAATATCAGTCTGTGAAGATATGCAAGCTAAACTGTGACAAATTTGACGAAGAAACAGTAAGCGAGGAAGTAATGGAGGACGAGATTGTAAGCGACAACTCTCAAATGAAACTAACTGTTAACAAGCATTATATAAGCTAAATAACGTACAAATTCAAATACATATGTTTAATTTTTTATATAATATCCATACTTAGAATATACACGGAGTGCAATCGAGTTTGACAACCTGGTGATCATTGTTAGAAATGGTTCAGACTCAACTGATGTCGCTAGAGTAAAGAGAGGTTCGACAGTCGGGGACTGTATAAGATCGCGTGTAGAGTCGGAGGTAGTACTCATCAACGGAAGGTTGGTCAGTCAGCTACTCAATGAAAGATCGGGTTCCAAGGAAAGTAAGAAAAACAAACAGAGATTCTTACACACGTCTAAAAATCTAAGGCAGGCGTTGTAGAATTGTTGGTAGACGTTCCATTACAGCAGCTCGAAACAGATGATGTAAGATAATGATAAATTTACAGAAAAAAATGTTTTATATATTATCACTGCACTGAAAGTACGCAATTGCACGCACGGTTACTTACAAACATAATCGCATGATCAAGCGCTATGAAAATTCGCATCCGCTGGGTATTCGAACCCTGCCTAAACAATCAAAACCTAAGCCTACACCACACGCTCTAGCCAATTACGCTAATGAATCGCTTGGATGTTATTGACAAAACCTCAGCCAAGCTTTTTCGCTGAAAAGACAGGGCTAACGGAGGAATATATTTTTCTATTTTTTCGTGTTACACATTGTATATAAATAGGTAGATTTACAAATGTTTAATTAATTTAAATTTTAATAGTTTAATGTTTAATTTAAATATTCATTTAATTTGTGATTTCTATTGAAATTGTAAAGCTCTAAAATTTAAAGGATTTATTACTTTTAAATGTATTATAAGTAAAAAATATTTAAATTTCAATACAATTTTCAAGCATGAAAAAAGGATCTAATGACTATAGTTCTACTAATATTATTTAGTAACAATTTGGAAGTAAAAAAAATAGCAGATATTACAAGTAATTTATTGGAACATTTCAGTTAAAAAAATTCTTGCAGATGAGAAATACTTGAACCTGAAATTGATATTCTAACGTCAAAGTTGAATTTGAACATTAAATCGAAGGCCAGCTGAAATCAGAAGAATTAAGCCTTAAAAAATGAAAAATTTTGATTAATAAAACTTTTATAAAATCTTGCTAAAAGCTAGTAAATATTTGTACTTTTTTTATAAAATATCAGAATACAAATTATATAATATAATAAGCAGTATAATAAATTAGCGTAATAAATTACAAACATAGGTGAGTGATGTAATGGGTGTTTTTTTTTAATAATTTTTTTCTTTTACTTCTGGAACAGGTTCGGCTGATGATCAGGACAAAAAGTGCAAATTTCGGTTTAAACAAAAAATAAAATCTTACTCCCGAGATATTGAGTTGCTAAATTGAGAGAAAATGAGTTCACTTTTACTGTTTCGTTCTAGGGTCCCGAAATCACATTTTCCGAGCGGCTATTGAAGAAAATAAGTATATTATTATTTTGCCGTATTGAAAAACTTTTAGGAAGAGGAATATGGCCACAAAAAGCTTTAAAAAAAGATGAGAGGTTAGGCATGTAAAAAGAAAGATAAGCGACATGTATACACAGTCAGTTGTCTGGGTTTGAATTACCCATCTTCGTTTTACTAAAAATCAGCTCTAAGCGAAATCATGAAGCTAATTCAGTAAGAAGTTATCAGAAAAAAATGTGGAAATCTTATAGACCGAATTCATTGCAAATCAGGCAAGTTCTACACTTGAACTAGCAGAATCTCTCGGTGACGAAATATGATGTTTTTTTAAAGGAAATTAGGCAATACGTATTTTTACAATTTGCAAAAAAAAAGTGTTCTACGAAGTCATGCGCCTTACAATTTTGTGTTTTGTTGTTAAAACACCCCAATTTTTTTCTTTGAACTTCTATAACTTTTGACATAATTGAGCTATTAATCGTTTTTTTTTTTTTTTTTGATAGCGCTTATTATCTTCTTTCGTAATCCAGCCTAAATATAAAAAATGTTCAAAATTAACAAAATGGCATCGGTTTATCTAAAAATATTAAACGTCGATTTCCTCACAATCAAAAGCACATAAATAAAACAAAAATACGATGCAGACAGGTGCAGTCCAGTATAATAACGGTATGGCGCAAACTCGAGAACTGACAGCGTTAATGTAGCGCTGCTGCGCTTGCGTCATGTTGGTGGTAGCGTTCTGGTATAAAGTCCGGCCGCGGACACAGCCTGGTGCCATCTGTTGTCCAAAAGTGGCAATTCCTGAGTGATGAATTCCACTTGTTTACATGTGATTGAAAATAAATAAATTTATACTGAAAATAAGAGTTTAACTGTCAGATAACGAGAGTGTCTGTAGGAAAACTGATGAAAGCGGAAGAAAAAACTTTTGCTCGAGTTTATTGAACGGTTTGATCGCAGTTGAGTTTTGAATTTATCTGTCTATGACAGTAGATCTATCGGATTACAAATATCACATATAGTACTGCAATATTCTTGTTTTTAGAAAAATGTATCTGGACAAATTATTGTGTTAACTGGATAATTAATATTATACATATTCGCATATTTATACGATCTATTATTTTTGTAAAAGTAATACTAGTTGTCAGATTTTGAGGTTAGAAAGTTTAATTATCCCAGAATATTTATGGAGTATATTTTATTTTAATTTAAATGACATTGAGTATTTTATTAGTTGTCTTGAGTTTTAAGTTAAGCTTTTTTTAACAATTCAATATGTTATGTGAACAAACTTTTTTCTCTGGTTTCTTGTATGTATATCATTAAGCTATTTCCCTTTTTCTATTCACTTTCAACTCATGCACCCTCACCACATGAATGACTGCTAAACTTTTTCCCTTATGACTGTCTACTGATTAACTAGAATTTTTTCGCTGAACTGTTAAGCTCCAAAGCCAGGTGCCTATAATTTTCTCGCCAACAGTAAGCGCATCGAATATCTGACATTGCACGATGCATCATATTTCGCCTCTAATCTTAACTGTACATAGTAATACATTTTAACTAGGATTTACTAAATAAGGTGTCTTTTACAAAAAGTGCTTTATTTAATCGAATCAAAGTAAAATCTATATCACATTTAGTTTTATTAGTCTATTAGGCACTTATTTATAGATATAAGAATGATACGATCTAGTAATCACAACTTAACAGTTGAGAAAGGGAACCTGTACTCGAGCAATAGTCACTAGTAGGGGAAAGTGGGGCATGGTGTCAGTGCGGGGCACGGTTACCTTTGAAAATAATACTCATGTTTCTTGATTTTCATATTAGTTTTGTCACATTGAATAGCTTTCTTGAGTACCAAAGAAAGCTATTTTACGTAAAAAACTAATATGAAAATGTACAAACACTAGCATTAGTTGCAAGAGTCACCGTGCCCCGCACTGACACCATACCCCACTTTCCCCTACCATCATAATCTGTAATGTAATAAAGCGCTCTGCATACAAATTATTTCTCCATTTTTCTCTGTGTATAACATTTAGTATATATCATAGTATGTAGCATGTTTAAGCAAAATGGCCCAAATACTAGAAAAATGCGTTTCTAGGATACACATACGCCATGCATACGCGGCGTCAAATTGAGAGACGTGCATTTAATATATCATGAATTACATTGGAATTTATAATTGATAGCTTGACAATTTTGCTCAAAAGCTACAAACATTCATGAGAAATGTTTCAATGTAACTGATATTCGTCGATAAATTATATTTATACAACGGTCTCCCTAAATATTGTCGTTGGTTACGATATCCGAATCTCCACTACTTTGCATTACCTTTGGATTATTTTTTAGGTCCTATATTCGTACTAAACCTATAGAACGAAAGCCACACTACTTTTTCGTCGAACCGTTACAGAGAAAAATTAAGAACTTTCTTTGCAATGCAAAAACTTAACCGAAAATGTGGCTTATTTTTTGGTAGTGTCTATAGGTCAGCACACAGGCCTCGCCTCCTTTCCTTTTCTAGCTCCCCCTTCCCCTTCTCAGGTCCGTCCGTTTAGACTCGATCATGTTACAAACGTACATAAACGTACAGACTGTCCAGGCGTTTAGACTCGGTCGATTTTTATTAGTGTTGGATACAAGTCATGATAAGAACTTTCATATTTCACAATAAAAATTAATGAATAGATGATGATTACTTACACGGAGAAACTTTTGGTTGTAAAATTGGATATTATATTAATTTTTACAATAAGACAAAAGCAAGCCACACTATTTCAAGAATTATTAGTGTGAATATTAAACTAGTGTAAAGCTGTAAAAAAACTGTAAGTCTAAATGTGAACTTACTAAGTTTATTGAAATATAATGATAAATGACTAAATAATTTTATTAATACCAAAAGAAAGTTTCTATAATCCCTAGAAAAGACTGTGAAGTTTACCAACGGCAATAGGGAAGACATTCTTCCTATGTTCATTCTACGTATTTCTAATGTTTCCTGTAGAAAAAAGTTAAATATGCCATGGTCGAAAGAGCAAAATAAAAATAAATTCGCATTCACTGTTTACACACATTCACATTTCGCATTGACACATTTTAAACTTTATACATCGAAGAGGGGAATGAAGCCTCCCCGCGGGGGGGGGCCGCAAAAATATTAAGAAAATGATGAAAAGAGAAACACCGGAAAGAGATAAGGGTGAGGGGAACTTGCTGACGAATATTCATGAAATATTTTCAGGCTTTAGAGAGGAGACATGTGGGATGCTGGAGGATATTAAAAGGCAAGGGGGGAGGGGGAGCTCAAGGAGGAGGTTCAAAAAATACGAAAGAAACGGGAAGAATGGGAAGAATTATGGAAAGGCGAAAAAGAGAAAGTTTTGGAAAAAATGGAATGTATAGAAAATCAGCAGAGAGAAACGCAAGAGAAGGTGGGGTGAGCCTGTATGCAGAGAATGCGAGGCTACGGAGTAGATTGACACAGATCGAAAGACGAATAGAAGCGGAGCAAAGATCAAAGAGGAAAAAGAATGTGATAATCAAGGGACTGAAAGTGAACAGTGAAACGGAGGAGGAAGAGGTTAAGAATCTGATTATGAGAGAAATAGGAGCACAAGTGAGGGTGGCAGGGGTAAAGAGAGTAGGAAGAATTTTAGAAGGGAGGCAAGGCATGTTTCTGGTGAGATTAGGGTGTAAGGAGGATATGTTTGAAATAATGGGCCAAAATAAGTTATTGAAAGGAAGAGCAGAGAGAATAGAAGAAAAACTGACATGGCAGGAAAGGAGAAGAAAATGGCTAGTTGAGCAGAGGGCATGGGCGGAAAGAAGGAACGGTAATAATAGGGAGAGATAGAATTTGGGTAAACGGAAAAATGTGGATCTGGGGCGATGAAATAGAAGAATTGAGAGCTTAACAAACAAGGCATGGAAATAAGAAGGAAAAGAGCAGTGACATAAGAAGGAAGAAAACGCGTCGGGGTTTACAAAATACAAAAAGGGCTAAAGACAAAGATGGGAGGTGCAGTAGGAGAAGATAGGCACATGAAAGTGGCGTTCTAGAGTTTCTCAGGTTTAAAAAACAAGGATAGGGGTTTCTGGGCGGAATTGACAAAATGGGATGTAATAATGATGAGCGAAACTAGGACTGATGAGAATGATTGGAAAGGCATAGAAAGATTGTTACCGAAAGCATATGTGTGGAAGATGCAAGCAGCAAGAAAGGATCATATGAAAAGGAGAAGAATGGGGGCATGGTGTCAGGGTAAGAAAAGAAATAGTGGTAGAGGAAAAAAAGGTAGAGTATGTGTAAGAAGAGGACGGAACAATGGTGAGAACAAGAAAAGTAGGAAAAGTGGTTGTGGACGTTGTATGCGTGTACAAAAGAAGAAGAGAAGAGGCAGGATGGAGAACAATAAGGAAATGGAGAAAGAAAAAGGAGAAGTGGTTGGTGCTGATACGAGGGGGACCTGAATGCGTGGACTAGAGACGAAGGGGGAGAAGTGTGGGATACAGAAAAGGAGGGTTTCATAAGAAACTTGGAACACAAAGAAACAGATCGGGAGGGTAAGAGGCTTCTGGACTAGTTGGGAGAGGCGGGATGGTTTATTTGTAACGGCAATACCAGAGGGTATTTCTAGCAGAAGAAAGAATCAGGAAGTTGATAGTTAAAATTGAAGTGGGCAATGAGATAGGTTCAAAGCACTTTCCGGTGATTGCGACATTGAAGCGTGCAGGTCCAAAGCGCGGTAGGGGGAAGGAGGAAAGGACGGGAAGGGGGCTCAGGCAAGGTTGCCCGTTGAGTCCACTTCTATTTAGTGTTCTTCTGGCGGACTTAGAGGAGAAGATAGAGAGGAAAGGGAAAGGAGGGAAAGGTGAGATTTAGAATGGGAGAGGACGTAAGAGCATACAGGTACTTGATGAATGAAGAAGAGAATATGTGTAGAGTGTGTAGGTATGAGCAGGAAACATGGTTGCATGACCTAGAGAGGTGCACAGGTGATGAAGGGGGAGGAGAAAGCGTGGAAGAGAGAATGAAGTGGATTTTGAATGGAAATGGTCAAGGGGAGTAACGGATGAAGAAACTGGAAAATATGAGATAGAGAGAGAGAGAAAGAGAGCTGGTGGCACAGAGTTGAAAAATATAGCCAAAAATAGGAGAATTATAATGTACAGTTGTGGAATAGAATCCAATTGAGATTGATAATGGCAAAGAGAAACAAAAGCTCATGGCAAGGTCGCAAGCGCTTAGAAGTAAGAATAGTGATTAAGATGAGATGTAGCGAATAGGTGGTAAGATAGTATATAAGGATTCTTTGTAAGAATATATGTAATGGTTATGCAAAGACTCTCAAACCCGTAAAAGGAAGAGATTACAAACAAATAAACAAGAGTAAAACTGTTTTTAAATTAAAAAGTATTTAAATTATTGAACATTATTGCACATTGGAAAAATTAGTTTCAAATAAAAATATCCCTCTTCATCGCGCTTATCATTATTTTTATTATAAAGGGGTCTAGGGCAATTAACAACATTTTCACCTAAATTCGAAATACCATGAATGATTATAAAATAATAACCATGAGATGAGTGGCCAGTATGTAGGTATATTATATTCTATAGTAAATCAACTAAATTTATTAAAATGCGCGCAATGCTATTATTTGTAAATATAAAATGTTGAGAAGGCGTTCAGCCAGTGATGGCATTGCAAGATCCACGATTATATTTTACACATCTGTGAATTCTTCCAGTGCCAAGACCTGCCAGAACGCTACTTTGGATAAATTTTGCCTTCTCCAATTTCTTCCACTTCTTACACCCTTTCAGCGAAAAAGGTTTTTTAATCTTGTGCGATAATAGAAGCAAAAACATGGATTTTTGTTAAAAAAAAGAGGTTTCCATTTTTCACAGTCCGGAGGTGTGCTCATTTGGAGACGCTCCTGATTTTGATATGGATTCTCCAAGCCAGATGTGTCAATATTTCAATCGACATTGCAGAAGAAAAATAGTGGTCCGGTTTATATCTGCAAAAAATTTAATGTTTTAAAAAAATATAAGTCATGCATTACATTAAAGGTTTTCGGCAGAGTCTATTCGTCCGGAAATACTTCTGGCTTTTCGTGCTCAGTTTCCAAATGACTAGTTATTTTTTAAATATTTTCGGGACTATTTTTACAGCAATTCCGGATGACTAGGCACGTCCTTACATTTTGCTATATATACTTATTTTAATTGAAGAATAGATTTGATGTTAAATTCTTCGTGTAATTAACGTCTGGGAATATGATATAAATGAAAGTAGTGACAGGATTCAACGACAGCTTCCAGATAATTATTTTTTTATTGTGTCATAATAAACGAGATTAAAAGTACTGCAAATTTCATATGTTTGATATGTTGTTTCGAAATATAACAATTGATTGTGTTTTTAATTTAAAAATTTTAAAAAAAATTCCAAAATGGGTAATTTATATTGGTTCTATTTCACACTTTTAATTTATTTCAAGGTACTCCAAAAAACACTCACATGCATGGATATTTCATACAATCATCTATGGACAAATTTTTCTTTTTCACATTTTTTTACCTAAACATCAATTATTACTATGTAATCTGATGAGGAAATTTATTATGTGTCGAAAAATCATATCAAATTTTCAATACTTTTATTCTCGTTTGTCATGATACAATACAAAAACAATTGTCTGGAAGCTGTCTTTGACTCTTGTCACTACTTTAT
>CAKNWW010195778.1:0-10245 GCA_932074435.1 Andricus kollari
ATATTTATTTTGCTTCTCTTAATAATTATAATGCCATATTACTTTAACATTACTTTACCATTACTTTACCATTACGCTGTAGCGTAATTCTTGCGTTCGGCCGGTCCGCCAGGGTATGTTTGTAATTTATTATACTATTATACTATTTATTATATTATATAATGTCCATTCTTATATTTGATAAAAATGTATATATAATTACTAGCTTTTAGCTAAATTTTATAAAAGCTTTATTATTTAAAATTGAACTAAACTAAAACTTTTAAAACTAAACTAAAATTTAAATATTTTTTACTTATAATACATATGAAAGTGATAAATCCTTTAAATTTTGGAGCTTTACAGTTTGAACAGAAATCACAAATTAAATGAATATTTAAATTAAGCATTTAACTAATAAAGTTTAAATTAATTAAATTTAAATATTATTATTATTACGCATTTTGAAAACCACCTATTCATGTAAATTGTGTAAAACGAAAAAATATTCCTCCGTTAACCATGGCTTCCCTGGCGGACCGGCCGAACGCAAGCATTACGTTATAGCGTAATAGTAAAGTAATGGTAAAGTAATGTTAAAGTAATATGGCATTATAATTATTGAAAGAAGCCAACCAAATATGTAAACTGTTGAAACTATAATAATGCGTTAAAATTTACTTTAGATGATCATGTCGTAATTGCAACAAGTTGTTTTTTCAGCGTTAAAAAAAAAGTGGCTGTAATTGAAGTTGGGCCCCTGCATATTGGCAACCCGCTTGAAAAGCTTGTTACCAGACTGCAATGACAGACACATTATTTTTTCATTTTTTAACGCTAAAAAAGAAACTTGTTGCAATTACGGCATGATAATTTAACGTATTATTATAGTTTCAACAGTTTACATATTTGTTTTGCTTCTTTCAATAATCATAATGCCATATTACTTTAACATTACTTCACCATTACTTTACCATTACGCTTTAGCGAAATGCTTGCGTTCGGCCGGTCCCCCAGGGTTTTCAGCGAAAAACCTTGGCTGAGATTTTGTCGACAAAATCCAAGCGATACATTAGCGTAATTATCTAGATTTTGCGGTTTAGATTTAGGCAGTTTAGGTAGGGTTCGAATCCCCAGCGGGGGCGATTTTTTATAGCGTTATGCGTACGATTATGTTTGTAAGTGACCGTGTTTGCAATTGCGTAATTTCAAAAATAAATCAAGTGCAATTATTATATATATAACAGTTTTTTGCAAATTTATTTATCTGTTTCAAGCTGCTGTAATGGATAGGGCATTATGGGCCGCGGAAATATTCCGCATAGAGCCGGATAAAAAACCAGACACAAATATCGTATAAGTATCCGGATAGAATCAGATGAAAAACGCATAGGTTTTTACTGGACACCGAAAATATTTCGCATAGAACCGGATAAAAAACCAGATAGAAAAAATTGTATACACCGACTAAGTTCCGTATAGAACCGTATTAAAAGTCGGACACAAAAACCTTTTAAGTATCCGGATAGAATCCTATGAAAACCGTATAGGGCTTTACTGGACACCGAAAGTATTTCGTATACAACCGGATGAAAACCCAGATAGAAAATTTTGTGTACACTGACCAAGTTCCGCATGGAACCAGATTTAAAATCAGACACAAATACTGCATAAGAATCCAGACACACGCGAAGAAATTCCGAATCCTATCCGTCTCTATCGGATCCTATCTGTCATTTTAAGCAGGGCTAACAACCACCCAATTTATTTTCCAACCGAATTCTGGAATGAGCCGGATGAGACTCCGCCACTTGAATAATTTAATTTTCTTGTTCGGGTGTCCGCTTAAGAGCCGGATAGCGTCGGATAGAACAGCGTTTTCGGTCTTGGATTCAAACAATCACCCGATTTATTTTCCGAGAAAATTCCGGACAGAGCCGGATAAGACTCCGCCGCGGAAATAATTTAATTTTCTTATTCGGGTGTCCGCTTAAGAGTCGGATAGCTTCGGATAGAACAGCGTTTCCGGTCTTCGATGCATCCATTACCCAACATAATTTTCGACCAAATTCCGGACAGAGCTTAATAAGACTCCGCCACGTAAATAATTTCATTTTCTTGTTTGGGTGTCCGCTTAAGAGCCAGATAGCGTCAGATAGAACAGTGTTTTCAGTCTGGAATCCATCACCCAACTTAATTTCCGACCGAATTCCGGACAGAGCCGCATAAGACTCCGCCGCAGAAATAATTTAATTTTCTTATTCGGGTGTCCGCTCAAGAGCCGGATAGCGTCGGTTAGAACAGCGTTTTCAGCCTTGGATGCATTCAGCCCCCATCTTAATTTCCGACCAAATTCCGTATAAGGCCGTATAAAATGCCATTTTTAAGTTAGTTAAAGATAGTTTAGTTTTGTGCTGCCGAATACAATCCGGATAGAGCCTCTATGCTTCCGCGTAAGATATTACGAACCGTGTGAGGACCAGGTAGGGGCGCACTAGATTCCCAAATGAGCTATCCGGAGCCTTATCCGGTTGTGTATTCGTCTCTATCGGATCCTATTTGTCATTTTTAGCAGGGTAGTCATGGGTCATTACTAATTTAGTGAGGTTAGGCTATAATCAACTTTAAGGTGAGCTTTTTTTTTCTGAAAACTAGACTTTTGAAATTAATATGGTGGATTGTTTTTAATTTAATTTTGTTAAGAATTTCAGTTTAAATCATCACGGAGATTTTTGAATGACTATTTTGAGTTTTTTTTTAAACATTTAAATTGAGTTTTCTGGAAGTTTGTTTAGCTCGATCTTAAGATAGCATTTAGAATTTTAAGTTTTGTATTGTAATTGCCTAGCATGAAGTTCCGGGAAGGGAAGCCTAACTTTTCGAAGGTTGCTTATTTTTTAAGTATTAGGTTAGGATTTAAAATGTATTCTGTTGTAAATAAGTCGAGATTTTTATAATCAGAGCCTTGGTTGATTTTTGGATTACGAATCTTTGTAATATGTCGAGATCCGAAATTAAGTTAATCAATTGTTTTTAAACCTGGCTTATTATTATTTCAATTTGTTTCAATTAAATAAATTACAAGTATTATTTGTTTTGAATACCAGATTATTGAGTTGCTGATGTTTTAAACCCTATTTATTTGCGAAACACGCTCAACTACCGAGTCTGAGCTGACCGTGCCAGAAGCCGGTACACTACGTTCTTTGAGTTACGTTTAATTTTCTCGTTTTCTTTGAGATTTATAGATTTTTATTTAATTAATTTTGAGATTTAGATTTCGGGAATTTAAGTGGCCTCGAGCAGGCCTGGTGCTCAACAAAATTGTTGAAGATAGCTTAGATTTTTAAAGGATTTTCAGGAAGCAGTGCCGAAGGTATGTGGTAATTTTTATTATCTACACTGAAAAAATGTTGGGCAAGCAGCTGTCTTCTTAGTGGGAACGCAGCGCCACCACGGCGGTTGGTGCATTGATCACACCACATTTGAGTGAGCTATAGTGCCAAACGTGCGAGCAGATCTTTTCCCACGTGTTGGGAACGCTGCAGTCCCACAAAAGAGACAGCAATTGTCCCACGGGTCCAGAAATGGATTTTTACGGAAAAATTAAACGGCAGGTCGCAATTGAGTTTTGTGATCGTGTAAACAATTAATTGCACCACAAATCACTAATAAAAAATGCCTGGATACAAATATAATGAAATGAAATTCTCTAAAAGACCTTTTGTTGCCATACAAAAATGTTTTAAACTAATGAAAATCTATCAAATTTTTACGAGATAAATATTTTGTCGACATAAAAAATAATTTTAAAATACTTGACAATATTATTTGAAGTGAAAAAAATATTTTAACATAAAAACTCATGATTTTTATTAACAAATTATACAAATAATGGTTTTATAGCCCGATCTTCTTATGGATGAAAACAATTGTTTTGCATAAATTTGGTGGGAATGACTTTCTTATTCTTTCAAACCGAAATTTTTATTCTCAGTCAAAAATGAAATGTAACAATGTAAAACTAAAATAAACACTAATATATTACGACGAACCGTTTGTCGCGTCAAACAAACTCCGCGCGAAACTCGGCTTGGGGATGCCGTTCTCCCGCCTAAAGGAAGCGTGACTGTACCAACGCCGTTGGGACTACAGCTGTTCCAATGTGGGCACACAGAGTGCCCAACAAGAGAGAGGATCAGCACCAAGCTGCGGGCGAGCGGCGCGCGACGCGCGACGTAGTTGGTGTTGCAACTCTATCACGTGGGCGAGCAGCTCACCCAACATTTTTTCAGTGTAGGTATAATTAAATTGCAACATTTCATGGCGCCCAACGTGGGCCCACGCTAAAATAATTAGGGTTCTTTTAGGAAATATAGGATCTGAAAATTTATGAACTTTTCAGGTTTGTTTATGGTCGGACATGACTATTGATTATAAAATCCTAACACAGTTCTCGTACGCCAAAGTAATTGAACTTTGAATCCTTTTAAGAAGAATTCCAAATATTATATAAAATATTTATAAATCTTTTACGAACAGATTCTGAAAGAAATATCTCCGACCAGAATTTTGAATAACTGAAATTCTGAGGAAGTACCCAACAAACCCCCCACTACTGTTGAGATTTACAAAACCCTGAGAATGTTAAGAATGAAATCCTGTTGAGTATTATAAATAATTTTCCCTTTACAGGTCCTTGGTGATTTTTAGGTCTTGATTTCAAGTCTATCTATTATCTTTCAAATATTAATTAACCATATGCTACTGCGTCATCGCTATTGTCCGCGAGAGTCGAGTATAGATAACGAGTTTGTTTACTAATCGTGATTAAGCTTGGGCAAAATGTGCGATCACTATAACACGTCTGATTCGTGGATTTACCCACTGAATCAAGAGGAGTTAATTTTGGAACTTGTAAATAGAGATTTACCGGTCGATGGAATTGTTCCCATCTTGCGCGAAAGACTTCTTAGATTTAAGCGCGCATTTAGAGGGGAAATCGAGAGAATCACTGAACAATTGAGTCGCGAATAAACCCGGTAAAGAATCAAGAAGGAATTTAGGGACAACGATTGACCACGGGGATAGTCCGGGAGGTCGGATTCCTTGCTTAGATTCTCGAAGAGGTGCGATTAGCAAATCCACTAAACGATTTCAAAAAGCAGACTCGAGATCTAAAGTCCCTACCAGATCAGGATACGCTACTGCGGCTGACGAGCCGAATCACCACATTTTTGATCGTCGTGATGATGCCCTCAGCCACAATAGGAACGATCGTAGTCAAGAAAATTTATACTCAATTCCGCGAAGAGCGGTTAACAATTCCCATTCTGTAAATAGTCAAGGTCGAGATCATTCAAACGCGAAAAGGATTGGCAGAAGTCGAAACGTAGAGTATTACGATGACGAATTATTCGGATATGAGCGAGGTTATGATAGAAGAGAGACTAGGCATCACATTAACATCGATCCCTTGCCGAGACACCCACGCACGCATGATTATCCAGAACCCGTCGAGAATAGGTTTGATGACTATCACCCTTCCTATTACGATCCTTATTATCAAGATAGTCACATTCAGATCGTAGAAATCGCCATTCAGATAGATTTGATTTTGACTTTGAGTCACGAAGGTATCTTGAAAATAGTAATTGGTCCGGATTTGATGATTATGTTGAGAATCAACCACCGAGGAGAAGAGATATAGTCAGCATAGGAATAATAATCGATTTTACGGTGATAATTTGCGACATGGAGCTGACGCCCCTTTAAGTTTTAGAGAGCCAAGTCCCCCTTTCAGAAATTCTGACTTCGAATTTCCAGCATATGGACAGAGTTCACTAATCCATAGTACTGCCCTTCGATCAAATCGTCTTCATATGACGTTCGATCCCACTATAGACTATCCCATTGATAATTCAAGTTCTAGACAAAATCCCCGTAATTCTAAAGCTTATTCTAGACGCGATCTCATTCCTCCTAGCCCAGCCGCTACGTATGACATCATGCGAAAGTATAATTTGAAATTCTCAGGAGCAAGAGAAGAAGATGCAGAAAATTATATCACTCGCCTCATTGAGGGTAGGTCCATTTGCCCAGTGAACGATACTGTAGTGTTACGGTTACTACCTTTCTTTTTGTCAGGTATTGCGTTGAACTGGTATAGAAGCATGCAGTCAAATTGGCATTGCCAGAATACACCTGTAGGCTGGCAATGTATGATAAACTAGATCCTCCTTTTACCGAATCAGAAGAGATTAGCTTTGCACACCGCAACCTCTTACCACGTCTCCAGTTGACAATTCCACGTCACCAAATACGTATTTTTGCTCAATTAAAACAGTTAGCTGTCGCATCCGAAAAAAGTTATAGGGTAGCTAGATCTTACAAACCTCCCCCAACTTCTGATCGATCTCTTTTACCCGATCTAGCTTATCGTGAAAGTAGAGGCAAGAATCAAGATAAGCGGAGAGAAACGGTCAATATGTTAGGAGAGCAACCCGAAACTAGTGTTAATTGGGAAGAGGTGATCGAGAACTTTTTCTTATCAAAAGATCTAGACCTCAAAAATAAAGATAAACCTAAGACACCCCCATGTCGAGATACGCCCCTTAGAGACCCCAGATCTAATAGATCAAATCGTGCAAACGTTTCAAACCCTTTTCTACCCCAAAGCCCTCCTGAAAACAATCCCAGTCAAGAAAATAGCACCCCAATGATATCTTGTTGGAACTGTAAGGAAACAGGACATCGTTTTTCTGATTGTCCATAACCAAGAAAAATTTTCTGTTACCGTTGGGGTAAAAAGGATGTTACACGCCCCTGTTGTCCGAATTGTGCGGGAAACGAGACGGGGAGACGTTAGTCGGGCCTGAAATGCCTCCTAAATTACTCATTACGTCCGAATTTGAAGTATTTTATCATGAAATAGATTTTAATCCCTTAGGTAATACCGACCAGGGTAATGAGGGAGACGTAGTAGATCGACGTGACAATTACGAACAATTACAAATTACACTCCCAAAATAGACCCCATTCTAACCAGTAGAGAATTCATTCCCCCTCAAGTTCATGAACAACAGTTGAGTTTAGAATATCCGATTTATCTGAATCCCTTTCTAGACAAGGTTGAGCATTTGAGCAAGCTCTCTAAAAATCACAATCCCTTTGAAGCGAACGCTTTCAAGAAATCATCTCGTGAACTCTCACCCCCTTCAGTAGATCAGTCAAGTCAAGATAACGAGTTAAATCCAGAGAATAATAGAAATGAACTTTCGGTCAAGGATCACGTCAAGAATCCCATCAAAAATCCCGTCCGGAATACCGTCGAGAATCCCGAAACGAATACCGTTAAGAATCCCGTCCAGAATACAGACACGAATCCCGTCAAGAATCCTATCAAGAATCCCGTCAAGAATTCCGTCACGAATGCCGACAAGAATGCCATCGAGAATCCCGTCAAGAAATCCGCCAATCAACCAATCCTACGCAAGTAGCAGAAAACCCAAAGCCCTCTACAAGCCATGGTCCCCTCTCTCTCCTAGATCTGAAGCCCGGACAACCGCTGTATAAGCCTAAGGACACCAAGCCTTTCCGTGAATTCGATTGACCGAAAATGATGGTCCTTTTTTTGTACATGATATACAATATAGTTTTGAATAAACTAAGTTTTGTTTTATAATTTCTTGCTGTATTATTGTAGATAATTGAACCTGGTGTATTTTGATAGTAACTAGTTTTGTTTTAAAACATTGGATAATGCAAGATTGCCAATATTATAAGGTCCAGTCATGGAGCTTCGTGCAAATTAAAGATTTGCCAATGGTACCTTTTGCTTATATAGAGAGGCCTTATTCCAAGTAATTCAATAGAGTCAATTTCAAGTCAAGTAAAATCATTGGTGTGTACTCCTGAGTGCTACTCCGTATCATACACCTAGTTTTAGCATAACTAGCAGTTTGATTTTCTTGCTTTTGTTCTGGTTCAACTTTCTAGTCTTTCAAAACCTTTAGAGTTTCAGTTTTTTTGTGTCATGATTTTTGAGTACAAACACGGTTTATCTTACCAAGATTAACGATAGATTCATTCAGTTAACCCACCTTCGGTTAAAGACCTGTTCGGTCCTTTCCGGGGAGAGGGGAGTTGTGACGTTGCAAAATTCTTGCAACTCACAAGTTTTGATTAATACAATTTTATTTGCCATTTAGAGATTTTTCGTAAATTTATAGATTTAATTTTATAAGGTCAGAAATCACGGCTGTGGTACGGGAAATCCATGACTAGGGCTAGATTTAAGGTTTATAATTTTAAGGACTTATTCTGTTCGTTTCTTTTATTTTTTTGAAACGATTTGGACTCATCGAGACATCGTAGGACATCGAGGGACTTCTTTCGACTTCGAGACTCAAATGTGACGCCACTAGAGACTCTTAGAACGACTAGATTCCATCGACACATTTCAAGCCGTTTGAATTCTCCCGCCTTTTCATCTACTATCGTCTGCCAGACTAAAAGGAGCTAAGGATCCTCATATACAAGGATCATGTTAGGATGCCGGCCAGATTGGGAGTAAGGCTGCAAGTGACGAAAAATCTGGAAGGACTAATCTACCTGGCGTAGAACCTTTTTGGAAACTTCACAATGAGAAATTTCTTCGTCAATTCCCAACATGACTAGGGAATCCTAATGCGCAATGCCCTCTTCACGTCGGCTGATACCAATTGGTACCGAACCAAATCCTGCTCTGATCAGCCAGGGTAATTTTGGGCTCCAGGAGGTGATCAAATGGGTGGATTGGAGAGTAAGGACAAAGAAACAACAACACTGGATCAACTCTGGCGATAATGGAAAGAAGGAAGGATGAAAGCCGAAAATAACGGGATACCGAGCTCCACTTATTCACACGGCCCTGGAATGTAAGCGCAGCACCCCGTCACCGCAGCGGCCTTATCACAAATAGGAACGACGGAGAGAAGGAGGAGAAGGAATGCCGAGGCCGAGTCCCTGACCGTCGCAACTACGCTCGCTCTTCTCTGCCGACCACAGCCGTGGCAAATCTTTTAAAGTATATCTTAACTTTCCACGCATTTGCAAAGTGTTCTCGGTTGAGTAAGTTCCTGGATACATATTCGAGACGCATTGGACGACCCTACCGGAAATCTAGATCATTTCTAAATACTTTCTAGACTCAGCTCGTCTAGCGAACGTCTAGGGCAATTTTATGACGGTCGCCTTGTCAAGGGTTCGTCTAGAGTTCATCTAGTGGCGTCTAGTAAGTTTTACCTGTGACCCTTTTGAGTCTAGCATTCGTCTAGTATTATGTAGAAAGGGGTCAATTCTAGATGATATGCTCCTAGACAATATGATCTAGAAATCGTCTAGATTTCCGGTAGGGGACTCCCCAATCCTGAGGAAGCTCAGCAGCATCGTTCCGGAATTCTACGGGTAAGGCCAACTCTTTATAATAAAGATAAAGGGAACTACGCTCGACATGTGGCCACTTTAAATCACTTTTGATTCTCGAATTTTGTGTTTCTGTCGAGAAAATGACGTCACACGTGGTCAAGACGGAGACTCTCAAACTGGGCCTTCATATTCATTTTTATAATACATTCAAGTTGTTATTAATAGTGTTTTTTTGAAATGTATCCCTGATTGTGACTTATATTCTGTGCAATTTGTGAACTGAGCCCCCAGTCAAGTGTTGCCCTGTGACGTATGACCCCCTGAACTCTGACCCCGTCGAGCATTTCAAATAACCCTATGTTTGCCACGTAATGGAGTCCCGGGTTGTGTTTTATCCCGAAACCCGATCTTTAATTATGAGTGATTCCCCTTTTAAGTGTTAACCTAAAAATGTGCCATGCTACTGAACGAAGCTCCCAGTCGAGTTTTGCACCTTATGTTAACGGCAAAAAGATGTATCCCAGTTTTGTTGTATCAAAGAATATTAGTTCGAATTCCTTAGAGATGTCATTCAGTCAAGGACTTTCCCTTACCCCTCCCCTTTTTATGTTTGAGATATTACGGAAACATTGAGCGTTGAGGACTGTGTACAAATTTCGAGTGTGCTATAGGACTATGTTGAGATTATTTCGTTCTTATTTTTGACTGATTTGGTCAGATAAATTTGTGCCATATTTATTGTAAGTTTGTTCGGCAGATTTTGAATGTAATATTGATCTGTGTTAAGGTTGCTAACTTTTGGAAAAATTAGGCCACGTGATTGCTAATTATTAGATTGAGTTTAGAGTCAGTAAGATT
>CAKNWW010195798.1:0-13897 GCA_932074435.1 Andricus kollari
TACATTACGTCTGTATCCAGTCGCAGTGGTACCTTACCGCCTCCACGAGACGTTCGAAGGGCAAGGTACGTGACCGGCAAAATGTACTTGTTGGAACATTACCTTATTTTTTCGAAAAATAAGAGATTTACGCGATGAGTTTTAAGGATATGAAAGATGTATTTTTTCGAGAGCTACAAATTTTGTTTGAGACTTTTTCCTCTCAAACCAATATTTATCGAAATATAGTAAAAAAATAACCCTTTTTTGGCGTTTTGATCTTAAAAATCAAATTTGCGGGTATTTTCACTATCATTTTCGTAATCAGCGAGTCAAAATACGTTGGTATACGCAATTTCAAATCAATTGGAGTTAAGTACTTTTCGGAACTGCATCTTAATTAAATAAAAAATAAATTATATATTATTATTATACCATTAAGCCAAATCACTTTCGGGATAAGCGTGACTCACTCGGTTCTATCCGGGGATGAGGAAGTTCATATGGGTAAAGTGAGAAAGGGAATTAACTATACGAGACGGTATAAGGGGGAGGGGGTATAGATTTTTAGATTAATCTAGAATTTCCGTGTTGTTTATTTAAATAACACGTTTATTCTGCAACTCTGTTCTGATCCAGGTCGCTGATTAATCTTTCTAGCAAGCACCCCAGGCGAAGAGCTTCACAAAGTCATAATGTAAAGCTCTCCACTCGGGCCCATTAACATCCAAGGTCTTTCGTTTCAGGCATCACTCATTCTACTGACACTAGTCCGGGCGCCAGAGGAGTTACCGTGGCCTCCTTAATTTAGATGGGGCCACCCAGGTTTTTTTATGTATTTTGGGTCGCTGAACACGAATTTGAGGGGTGGCTTTCGATCCGATAGTCGTTAATTTGTTATTAACAATTTAATTGTTTAAAGCACTGTATCTTTTCTTTTGAACTAAAAGATATACGAACATTTCAATGAGTAAGTTTTGTTCCTTATTTCATAACAAACAAATCCCTTTTTCCTTATTTCGATCAAGTTATTAGAACCGGAGATATTGTTAATTAAGTGCAAAAAAGCGCTGTACCTCCGTGGCGCTCGGACAAATTGGACTATAATTCAGCTCCTAATCAATATTTTTGGTCGTGCATGGTCTTATTTTAAAGTTGAAAGTGTATTCTAACTGTTTAAGTCATACAAAATCATTTGCACTCAATAATAAACAAATGGGAGCCACAAAATGTGACGATTTTATCTGGTTTTTCGTCAGTTTATTTGTTTATAGGCGTATAAATGATCATCCCGACAAGGAAACCTATTATAAATTACACAAAAACACGAGATTTTACTCGCAGAATAATAGTCATTTTGATTTTTCGAAAAACACCGAATAGAACTTGAGTTATTGGTGTTTTATCGATTAGCGCGCCGAAGCGTCTATAGCGCGTCCGCACGGCCAAAGGAGAATTCGCGCCAGGTGAGGATGGAATACGCCTCGCAAGGATTTTTTATGCAATTTGATTTGACGAATACAAATTTCGAAGGTAGCTTGTTAAATAGTTAACAAGCTCATTTATTATTACCAATTTAGCTTTTTTAATAGTCATGCATGATTTAAAACGCGATCGTAATAAAAGTTAGAAGTATGACAAGTATTTCTTATCTTGCGATGACTTTTCAAATTGATCATAAATCAATATGGTCGAATTTTATTCCAATATATGTAAAAAGCACTTGAATAAATGCCGCAACCTTTAGTTTTCTGCGAAAACTAAAGGTTTTCGATCTTATGCGAGTATAAATTGAACGTTTCATTTTATACAAGATAAACACTGAAATATCAAACGTCCTAAATTAATTGGAAAAATTTATTGCAAATTTCGCAAAGAAATGTGACAGTAGTTCAGAACATATATATTTTCCATCATCCCCATCCCTTTTCTAAACCCTGTCTGATTCGGTGGCTCTATCTTTTTTACTACAGCTTCGATCACTCACTGTAAAACCTATTGCAAAATTACAGTACAACGCATTTCAAAAAAGATTATCTATTTATCATTATATACATTTATTTACAAAGGTATATTCACAGATTATCTAAATATTTTCATCATTGTTTCTTTTGTTTTTACAAGTCTCAGTCTTCATGCATGCACAGAATGAACAACATTTTATGTTTTTTTTATTACATGGGCATGCTTTTGTGCTGCAAACTTTGCAGTTGCATGGAGGCAGCAATTCATCAACTGGCGGTACGAAAGTCGTAATTTTTTAAATTTTCAATTTTCCATCTTCTAGAACAAAACCGAACATTGTCAGATCAAGCTTGATCGCTGTCATGTCAAGGCACGTCAATTGAGAGTACACGACATTCTCAAGTTCTATTCAGTGTTTTTCGAAAAATCATAATGACTATTATTCTGCGTGTAAAATCTCGTGTTTCTGTGTAATTTATAATGGGTTTCCTTGTCGGAATGATCATTCATATGCCTATAAACAAATAAACTAACGAAAAACCAGATAAAATCGTCACATTTTGCGGCTCCCATTTGTTTATTAGTGAGTGCAAATGATTTTTTATGACTCAAACAGTTAGAATACACTTTCGACTTTAAAATAAGACCATGCACGACTAAAAATATTGATTAGGAGCTGAATTATAGTCCAATTTGTCCGAGCGTCACGGAGGTACAGCGCTTTTTTGCACTTAATTAACAATATCGCCGGTTCTAATAACTTTATCGAAATAAAAAATGGGATTTGTTTGTTATGAAATAAGGAACAAAACTTACTCATTCAAATGTTCGTATCTCTTTTAGTTCAAAAGTTACAGTGCTTTAAACAATTAAATTGTTAATAACGAATTACCCGACTGTCGGATCGAAAGCCACCCCCGAAATTCGTGTTCAGCGACCCAAAATACATAAAAAAAACCTAGGTGGTCCCATCTAAATTAAGGAGGCCACGGTGACCCTTCTGGCGCCCGGACTACACCCTTCATTATGCATTTCTTATACACTATTTGTCGCTCCACTTTTCTGTCCTGGCATACCTTCTTAGCTTCCTTTACGTCCATGCATTTCTTCATACAAGCTCTTGTGTTTCTATGGCTTTTTATACCTTTTTGAATTAGGGTCTCATTCACACATTCCAACTATTCTTTCCACGGTTTGCTTCTGGGTACGCTACTATTTACTTCACCTCGATATACTTATTTCGCCAGTCGTCCATCTTTCAGTTATTGCATGCCAAACGCGTTAATTTTACTATTATATCTTTTCTTGGCAGTTCCAGGTCTCGCTACCGTACAGCACAGTGGATGCAGGTATAGAATTATATATAGAAATTTTAGCCTCATTTGTTATATTTTTACTTCTGGCAATTGCTCCTACCCTGCCAATAAGGGATCGTTCATATACTACGTTACGCGTTTTTTTGTGTTTATATCGTTGTATCCTTTTTCACTTCACGGAAATTATATTCTCATCTTTATTTAAACAAAAGAATAAGGCGTAACGTAGTTTATGAATGATCCCTATCCTTCCTACCATCGTTTATACGCCTAGTTTACTCCCCATCAATCTTTCCGCCATTAATAAATAAACTACCAAGGTACACATACATATCATCTTGTTCTATCCTCTTATCCTGTAAGGCAATGTTGCATACTGTTTTCTCACCCTTTCCTTCAAACACCATCATTTTCGCTTTATTCACGTTAATTTTAAGACCCATGATCTTCATCCTAGTATTCAGTCTGCTCAACATTCTCTGCAAGTGTTCGATTGACTGTGTCATAACAACCTTATCATCTGCATACGTTAACCCACGCACCTTCACGGTGACGAGATGTTTATAGAAGCCTTTTTTGTTACTTGGAATGGGTGCACATGAATTGTAGTTGTGTTAGACAGTAACATAAATTATTATCAAAATGAGAGAATCCCGTTTAGTAATATATAAATCTATGTTTCTTAGTGTTTTTGTAGACATAGTGTCGTCAGCTTAGTTGCTGTTATTATGCCTAATCATGTTCTTTTTCTTTCTCTAAACTTATGAATAGTGAAATAAATTATTAATCACTGTATAAAATATAATACGTTAGGTTGAATAGGTGATGAATGACGCATAGTAAATCGAGAAGTGTTGCAATTATTTAAATTCCCTTTACTTTCCTGCACGTAATTTTACAGTTTTTCAGTCAACTATAGAAATTGTTTTTAAGACAACTTTTAAGCTTTCCGGCAGTTTAAAACAAAAACTCTTTTAAATGCGTATGTTTGGATATAAATTTTTGCCACACTCGACTGGAGTGCAACGTCGTCACGTCTCTCAAAATGTCATGGCAGATTTTCAATATTTTAAATTTGATCAAACTGTTAGTTACTGAAGGAGTTTCTTAATGTACTTGAAATTTGGACGGCTTTTTTTATTAGATATTTAAGAAAGACGTACATAAAGTTTCTCCAATTCTAATCAGTTTTTTCTTTGCATAACGTGTCCCCTAAGGGTTTACATGACTTACATTTCTTACAATACTTCTGTCTACATATTTTATAAATCTTATCCTTACGTGTTAGCGAACGAGTGTGTGAGTGATCGAGAGTGAGAGCGAGAGAGAGAGAGCGCAAAAGCGTCTTAATCTACATATGCTATTACATAACCATTACTTACCAATCTTGACGCTTGTAGTTTAAGCGACTTGCGTTTCCTTTTTATGTAATTTCTCTTGTACCTCCATTCTGCCACTTTTTTGCATCCATTCTTTCAATCTTTCTCATTCGCTCCCCTAGCATCCTCTAACTCATTCATCCACTCTTCCCCCAAACCCTCCTTTCCTAGAATCTTTACCTCATTCTCTTGCCACCTTCCTTTATCTTCCATTCCTCTCCTACATTCTTCCCATACATGCTCCCACGTTTCCTCTTCCCATTCACAGATTCTGCCCTTCCTGTTCTCTTTCTTTCCCCAATACATGCCTTCTCTTACTTCGTTTCCCAATCTAAGTCTTGCTATTCTGGTCCATCTTTTGTCTCCCAATCTCTTTTCTGAATACTTTGGTTCTCCTTCGTTTCTTATCATCTTATACCATTTATTATATTTTGATTCATAAATCATCCCCCATCTTTCTATTAATTGTCTTTCCCTCTCCCTTCTTCCCATTTCTTCATAGTTCAATTCAGTCCAGTCTTCTATATCTCTAGCCTTAAAGAACTCCCTCCATTTTTCTTTCCATCTCATTAATTCCATCGCCCTCCATCTCCTCCCTTCCACCTCCATCAAACACTTTCTCGCCAACTCCCCTACATTTCCCTCCCACAGCTTCGTCTCAAAACTCCATGCCCTCTTTCCCGCTTTAGTACTTAATTTATCTCTTTGCACTTCTTCTCTCACCATATATCCCGGCGTCATCCAGTTTACCCCCAGCGTCCACCTTATATACCATTCTTGTAAACTCTCAATCTCTTTCCTTTCTTTCCATCCCCATATCTCTGTTCCATAACCTAATACCGGCCATACCAGCGTATCAAATAACCACATTCTCCTTCTCCAAATTTTTTTAACCTTCTTTTTCCTTTTCCCCATATCTGTTACATTATCCCTGCTGCTTTTTTTATCCTTTCTCTTATATGAGCTCTATGATCTCCATTTGTTTGCAAGGTGTATCCCAAATACTTCAACTCTCTTACTTCTTCTAATTTTATTCCCTTCCATCTCCCCGTCCATTCTTTCTTTCTTCCCCCTCCTTTTCTAAACCTCATTATCTTCGTCTTTTCTACATTTAACATCAACTTTTTTCCATATAAGTATTTCTCTAATCCTGTAATCAAGCCCGCCAACCCTTCTTTATCCTCTGCCATCAACACTATATCGTCCGCGTATGCCAGTGTATATATCTTTTCCTCTCCCATCATAACTCCTCCCCATCCCTTTCTCTTCATTTCTTCTTTTAAATATGATATTAATATATTCAATAGAAGTGGGCTCAGAGGACATCCTTGCCTTACTCCTCTCACCAACCAGAAACTATCCCCTACTTTCTCTCCTACCTTTACCTTGCCTTTTGTCTCTCTAAAAATTTCCGATGCTCTCTTTATTAATCCCTCTGGTATCCCCTTTTTCACCATAACTGTTTCTATCTCGCCTCGGTCTAATGAGTCAAACGCCGTCTTTAAGTCTACAAACATTGCTGTCATTGCCCCTTTCTCCCTTTTAATCCTTTTATTTACTAGATAGTTCAGAACATATATATTTTCCATCACCCCCATCCTTTTTCTAAACCCTGTCTGATTCGGTGGCTCTATCTTTTTTACTACAACTTCTTTTTCAGCCTCTCCGATAAAACTGTCACATATACTTTATACAGTGTTGGCATTAGTACCACTCCTCTATAATCCTTAACATCCTCCCCTTTGCCTTTCTTGACTGTTGGTATCACTATTCCTTCTTTCTATAGCTCTGGCCATCCCTCTCCTCTCCATACTCTATTGCGAATTACCTATGCCCATTCCTTTAATTCTGTCCCCCCCATGTTTCCAGACTTCATTTGGAATCTCATCAATACTAGGAGCCTTTCCATCTTTCATCATCCCTAATACCTTGACTATTTCCTGTCTTGTAATGTCCTCCTCCTCATTTGTTTCCCTACCATCTTTTCCTCCTTTCCTAACTTTCCTCTCTACCCCTCCTAGTAATTCCATAAAATATTTTTTCCATCCTACCATCTCAATATCCTGATTTAGTCTTTTTCTTCTTCTCTTTCTATTTACTACCTTCCAAACCTCTTCTACCGTCCTAACCTTCTCCGCTTCTTCTTCAAACCATTTATTTTCCTCCTCTTTTTTTTTTATCACACAACTCAGTATACTCCTTCTTTTTTTCCCCTATATTCTTCTCCACTACTTGTCCCTTTTTTCCATTTTCTTAATTCCCTTCTCACTTCCTTCCTCTTCTGTTTACATTCCTCATCCCATCCACTTCTATCGCCTCCTTCAATGTGTGAGATTATTAGGTATATTTTATCGAAACTTTTAGGACGAGATGAAAAATACTAAGAGAAGTGATTAATTAATTTAAGATTGAAATGAAATCTGCTTTCTTATAAATAATTTTAGGTGCCGAAATCAGAACATGAAACAAATTCACAACTCAAAATTATATTTCGAAACCACCTCCTTTCCGGCTCATTAGAGATAATTATATATCAAACGAAAAAAGAGGGAGAAAAAGGAAAGAGTCAACCAAAACCAACCTCTCTCTCTTTCCTCATTCTTTCTCCATATTTGTTATACCACTATCCGTGTGGAAATTTTGTCTTGGCGCTAGCTGGGCCCAAAATAGGAAAAACTTGGCCCCAAATTGTGGATTTAGACAGGACCCAACCACAAATGAAACGCCTAGCCCGGCCAAAGCCTAACTTACCGAAAGACTTGGCCCCAACTTGGCTTTATTTATTTTTCTAGTCTCAGCTACATTATAATTAAAAATTGTTTATTTAAAAGAAAAATTTCAAGTAGCTGAACATTTTAAGAGAAATTTTGTTCCTGAACCGGCTTATTCGTCGTCAGCCTCATCTTGCGGTTGCCATCCCAATCTTTGGAATTAGTGGCGAAGTATGATAACACGTGAAACGTAATTGAGGTTATATTTTCTAAACTTTAAAATTGTGTAAAATATATGGAGGAACTCAATTTTTCTCCAAGAGGATTGTTTTGCACTTCAAATTGTCAATAAAATTCACATTATAATTTCGCACTGAAATAAACTTCTTTCAAACCGAGGCAGAATTACGCTTGCAATTTTTAACCACGAAATTCATTTGTTTTATTTTAGCGAAGTTGTCGCATTACCAACCAATTAATCGATGAGATCGACAATCAATATTAGAGTTCGGCGCGCAAATTCAAATTTACATGAAACTACATGAAAGCAATGGAGCCAGACGGTCTTGACGCTTTGAAAATTTAAATGATTTAATAATATAAATTGAAAAAAGGTGATCGTGACAGAACTGGTAAACTTAATTTTAAATAAAATTATTCACAATTAATTCATTAATCAAATATTTAATTATTTGAAATTTGATTTTTAGGTAATCTACATTTTATAGATTTTTTTTCATTTTTGACCTTTAAAGGATCAGTTAACTGGTCAGCTACTTTTCTGTAACCAATATTTCAGAATGGGTAATTCTGAAAAATAATGCATAGTTTATTAAATGAACAAGGAGTTATTAAACCAATTTAAATTGAAATTTTGAACGCGACAAGTGCTTCTCACTTTCGGCATCTTTGATCATTTGAATCACATTTTAATAATTAATACAGATGAAATCACGAAAAAAATCGCCAACATAACCTCAAACCAGCCTACTTGTCATCTACTTGTGTTCAAGAGGTTCTAGATGGAGCCTGACTGAAAACAGATGCACAGCCAAGTTGATGGCGCTGCAATCAACAGCTGTGAAACAGAGTTGGTTTAAACTAGATTATAAAATATAAACCCTGTTGTACCCATAAAATAATTTTCCAAGATGGGGCCAAACTTGTAACTGGGCGAACATTTGAAAATTTCCACACAGGGACGAACATGATTCGAAGCCAATTTAGACTTTTTCATCAGGGATTATTCACAGGAAAACTACAGGCATGAATAATACAAACTTATGCTGATTAAAATTCACATAATACCTCAAATTAAATAACATAGATATTTATACAAGAAGTTACTTTGCCTAATTCTCCCTTTGCCGGTGAAAATTGATTCATCTATAAGGATTCTTTTTCATAACAACAACAAATAATAGTGAATTTAACCAATTAGCTGATCTTAGTTTTTTGCTAATTGAATAAACTTCCTCAATATTTTTAACGCGTCCTCCAATCATATCAATCATATCCCATGTAGAACTTGTGATCGGGATTTGGAAGGGCCCCGGCTAGTTTTCCCTATTTCTGATCTGGCGCTGGTCGGGGAAAATAGGGAGGGCTAGACTAGTTCTGTAACGCTGTTTAAGCCAGGCTCTATTTAGAATTTCTAACAAGGTCCTAACGAGAATACCCTTTAACCGCCCGTCAAGACCCTCTCTGTTTTCCGTTACGTTCATCATTCAGCTTTGATATAAATAAATGTGACAAGCGATTTGGCAACAAAAAAATGAATAAGAATATTTAAATACACACCAATTTTAGATCAATAATTTTAGAGGTATATATTTCGTTGATAAAAAACCTTTTTTTGCATTATTTATATCACACAACATCTGAATATTGAAAATTTGCACTCTACTATGACAAATGATTATTTTCCTTATTTATCACTGGGTTTCACTTACACAGCACACATTTAATTGTTTTCCTTATATTTCACGTATTGAAAACAAATCTACGACTTTATTTAATAAACATTTACGTGGTGTCATTTTCATTAGAAGCACGTGTTTATAAGTGTTAAACATTCGGATGCTTCAATTGAAAATAAATTTCAGTTTGCTGTCACGTGTTGTTGGAGCAGCCATTTAGCTGTTTACTAAAGCATTATTTAGTGCATACAAACTTCTGAAAATGGCATTGCATCATATATACTGCAGCGCCATCTCCAGAAAGTTTATCTAGGGTATGCTGACTAAGGCCCGACTAGTGCCTTACATAGTTTTTCTAGTCATAAGGGAATCAAAAATCTCAGCAGTGCCTTAAAGGGTCCTGATGAGAATTTACTAGTACAGTTGTTCTAGTGAGGTTCTGACTACTGCCTTAATTGAAATGCGGACAAATGGGGCGGTTTCTACATGGGATTACTCCAATTTCTATCAATTTAGCTGAAATCAACAATTTTAGAAGAAAAAAAAACTATCTATGTATAGAAATAAACATTAAAAATTAAAAATTGTAAAATGTTTACTCCCTGTGTATAACACCATAAAACAGATTTATTTTAAATAATTTATTTTTAAAAACGCGAAAAATTTTCTTAAAAATCATAATCACAGTTCCAAATTAAGAAACTTTTTTTTGGGGGCATATTGAAACATTAAAAACCTCACAGTGAATACTTTTTTAAAAACTTTTTAAAATTTTCATCGGAGAAGGTATTAGATTTGTGTAAAACATGACCTTCCCCCTTCCCAGTTTTTTTCAAATGCCACGTTTTGAGACCCCCTGACCCCGAAAAACTGGTTTTTACGAATGTGTCTGTGTGTATGTATTTTTTTATGGATGTGCATCTGCATGCATGTATGTCTGACTGTGAGCACGATAACTTTCGAAAGGGGGCTTCGATGAACCACGAGACCCAATTTTTGCCACTTTTTGACCCCCTGGCCCCCCCCCACCCTGTGGTGTCCAGCGGGGCAGTATTGTCGACTGCGCCCCCCCCAGGGTGATACGTGGTTTATGGAAGGCCCGTAATGGACAATTCATGTATTTTGTTGAAAATTCGTTTTTTTTCTGGGTAAAGAATTAATCTTTCTGGTTTAAAAAGCAAATATTTTGGTTAAAATTTATTTATTTTGTGTTGCAGTTTTTAAAACTTATTGCTGTTTTCAGTAAACACTTTTCTGTTTTCTGGCTATGCGATTTATTTTTTTTTTAACACCTTAGTGTAAAACCACGTGGCATTTTCAAAATTTTTGAGACCACTTTTTTTATAATTTGAAAATTTGATGCACGGTTGTTCGTAGTATTCAAAAATACGAACAATTCATCCTAATGACTTTTTTGATAAAAAACAAATTACCAGAGTTGTAGCATTTACAAAATAAAAAAAAAACGAAAAATTGTAAGCCAAACAACGCACGATATGAAACAAAGTCACATGAAGAAAAACGTTGATTTTTGAACACGCTACAAGATTGTACTAACGAATTTTCAAATTTTCTTGAAAAATCGAAAATTCTAATTTTGATAGCACACAAAAATAATAAAAAGTAAAAAATTCCATTTTGCAGTCAAACTATACAAGATACCACAACAGATGAATATACAAAAATTGTCTATTTAATAACTATCTACAAATTTGTTGATAATCATTTTTTGACAGGACGCGTTGTGTTTGTATAAATTCGTGAAAAACAGCATTAAAAATAAAAGAGTTTAATTTTTGGGCAAACAACGAAAACAAATAATGAGACCAAAGTTGTACACGAAAAAAGAGCTACAAATTTTTCCTGTATATATTTTTGATAGGTAGCGTAATTTTTGTTTTAATCGTAAAAAATAACATTAATAATAAAGAAATTAAATTTTTTGGAAAACGACATAAGGTACGAAAAAAAAATTAAGACAAAAGTTGTACACCCAAAAAGAATCAACAAATTTTTTATAAACTCTTGTTATAAAAATAAATTAAATATAAAAAATTACCTTTTTGGAAAAAGAACACAAGCTACAATAACATTTTGTTTAACAAAATTTTTCGCCAAATTATATCCGCAAATTTGCACAAACACACTTTACGCTAGGATGCGTATTTTTAGTTTGAATCGTAAAAAATAACATTACACATACACAACTGAAATTTATGGAAAAACGACACAAATGCAATAAAATATTTAATAACAAAATTGTTTTTTTCGTATAGGATGCACACTTTTTTCAATTATAAAAATAAGACAATGAAAATACGCATGTTTTATTACCAATGCATATTATGAATTGTAATAATATAAATTTGTTGACATAATACATTTTCCAGGGTAGCTGAGAATAACATTTAATGCAAAGAAGAAACAAATATTAAAGTAATCATCAAACATAAAATGTGTACATTATTTTGCAATATCTGAATAAGCAGCCCCAGGCCGAGGTACTTAAATAAATATAATATACATTTGATACAATAAAGTTGAAAACAATGTAGAAAAGTTCGCATATTCGACAAAATCGAGTGCGAAGTACGATACACGTGATGAGAATGTGTTCGTTAAAGCCGAAGGAGCTTTAACAAAAGAGAATTCACAATCACCAAATTACGAGATTATGAGAATGTGCCCGCGCGGCGGGCAGATTTTTTGTCTTAGAAATAAATGTATAATTAATTATTAGTGGTCCAAAAAATGCTCTATTTTTTGTCTAAAATGGCTTCCCTACAAATTGTTCCTTTATGCTTCACAGTGACATCTGATTTTTGAAGAATTAATGATAAATATTAGTGGTTACGCCAGTCAGTTTCTTGAATAAAATGCTAATTTTAGTTAAAAAGACGTTGCTATTGAATTCTTTTACTTTGGCATGCGTAAAATGTATTACCTTGGGCGAAATACATCACCTACATTTTTTCCATAACTTACAAAAAACATATTTAAGGGTATCGTTGAAAAACAGTGCTTACTTCTTTTAATTGCCGCTGTTGAGGCCATGTCATACTAACCTCGATATAATTTTTCGACATATTTTTTGCAACTACTCACGACAATACGAATCAAGATTTCGGACTGAAATTTTAAGTAATCAAATAGAAGGCACTAATGAACGTTTTTATACTCCATTCCAATTCTAAAAATTGAGCAGTTTACAAACTTTCCTTCTAGTGCCTTTTATTTAATTTCCTAATTCTGAAACTCGATATTTCAATTATTGTAAGCGTAAGTTATAGCGAAAAAAACGGTCGATATGGTATACGAATCGTATGACGTATTGACCTACCACATGGCTTTAATGGATTATTATTTTACTTCACTTTATGAGCATGTATATGCCAAAGTAAAATAATCCATTATCGGCGACAATTAGAGTGATGTCAATTTTTTTTTTTTTTAATGAACTTGAGATACCAAAGTTGGCTAGTAACTTGTAAGAAGGAACTAAGTTACTGAAAAGTCACGTTATTTGTAAGTTTTAGGGTAACTTCGTTACTTTTTTTAAAAGTAACTTGCAACTTAACTTAGTTACGATTTTCGCAGTAACTTGGAACTTTGATTTTAGTTACTTTACACTGTAAAAAAAAGTATCATTTCAAGGTTAGTTTTCGGTATTGAAACAGTCCTCTAAAAATATAGTCTCGGGTGGCTCCATTCTAATGCCACTTTATTTTGATGCCACTAAACGACGTTTTAGTGCAACTTTTTTGGATCAAAACAGGACTGAAGTGAGAATCAAATTTCAATGACGTAACGGAGCACATTGGACGTCCGTGAACTGTCACAGTGACAGTAACTTTGTTCGTGTTGTTTTGACGGTTATATGGCTTTCGTCATGTAGAGTCATTGCAAACTCTTGAAAATTGAACAACAAAACGGTGTCTTTACAAAAGAGAACTCAGAGAATAACCCGAATGTGAAACAACGAATATTTTCTTCGTTCCGAAACACCCAGCTATTAAAGATTTGTGACCAAAAGCTTTCATTTGGAAAAAAATTTACGGTGGAAGCTGGCCAGTTCATTTACAATAAGCATTTTTTATCTCCAAGAAAAAATCCTAAAAGGACCTGATGGAGCTATTTAAAGAAAGGTAAATAATTATATATTTACTGTAAAATCTAAATCACAATTTACAAATGAAACAAAAGGCAATTCTTTTTTATTCAATAAACTTTATTTATTAGGCATTTTCACTTACAACTCGTTCAAAGAAAGTAACATTAATTTAAGATTTTGGTCGCATGAATTGTTAAAGAAGAAAACTTGAGGTCACTTTTTTGGATCTTACTCATATAGAACATTGACTAGATTTACTTGGTACTTGCACTTGCTGAGGGGAAAACAAACAGCATTTTTTTCAAACGAGTAGTAAGTGAAAATAACTAATAATACAGTTTATTGAATAAAAAATAATTTAAATTTCTACTTTATTTGTAAATTGTGATTTCGATTTTACTGTAAATATATAATTATTTACCTTTAAAAAAATAGTGCCATCGGGTCCTTTTAGGATTTTCTCGTAAAGAATGTTTTCCTTTAAAAAAATGTTTACTGTAAATGAACTGGCCAGCCT
>CAKNWW010195897.1:0-15273 GCA_932074435.1 Andricus kollari
CGAAGGTAATGCTCTGTATTTGGTGGAATCAGAAGGGTGTGCTTTATAATGAGCTGCTAAAACCGGGTGAAAACATCAATGGAGAACGCTACCGAACACAATTAATCCGTTGGAAGAGAGCAATAGCCTTACAGCCCAGACCTTGCCCCTTCGGACTACCATTTGTTCCGGTCGATGCAGAACGCCCTCACTGGAATACGGTTCACATCAGAACAGGGTATCAAAAATTGGCTTGATTCATTTTTGGCCGCCAAGCCGGCGCAGTTCTTTTGGGATGGAATCCACAAATTGGCTCGTGGTATTACCTTGTGGACTACTGGCCCTATACCGTACTTTCTCACGCATACTAGAGAAGGAAGGGGTAACATAGTTGTGTGTGTGCTCACTCTATCTCAAGCGTTCGCTCGTGCTGCTATGATATACAATATAAATGTATACCTATATACTATCTATCTTAACACCTCTAAACGTCCGATTCTTGAATTTTCTTTCACTCGTTACTGGTATTTAATGTCAAGTAACAGGAAAAAAGATTCATCCCAATATCCTTACGGAATAACTGTAGATAAACGCAGTCTTTCGATATGGATATTGGGATAACATTTTTCCTGAAATTATCCTACATCCAGTACAACTAATTAGCAAAAAGCAAATTCGAGAACCGAAAGTTTAGAGGAAAGTTCAATTTTTTTCTCACCGAATTTTCGTATACACGTCACAGTGCGTGGGTGGATAAAATGCAGTCTTCCGTTAATGGAATTGGGATAATTCTTTTTTTGGTATTGCTTGACATCAAATTTAAATAATAATTGGAAGAAAATCCGAGATCTGAGCGTTTAGTGGAAAGTTTGAATTTTTCCGTATATCAAATACAGCTTATTTCATTGAAATAGTAAATATGACATTACAATGCGTTATTACCATCTCAAATCATACATTAAATTATTGAAAAAAATTGTGTTTACGTTTATAAACGTTGCGAACTTCAGTTACATACAGGTTTCTCAGATTTTTTATATCAACATTTTTTTGTTGTTGAAAAATCACAAATCTCACTACATGTGAGTGTAGGGAATTTTGTAAACAAAATTGGGTACATGATTTTGATTTTTTCAGGAGCTTTATATTTTTACCCCTTTCACTTTTCCTTACTGGATTTTTGAAGCAACGTCTGATACTATTTTATAATCGAATTACAAAATAAATATATCTTTGGAAATTCTCTAAGTTTTATACATTTATTAGCTTGTTTTACACTGGGACAATGTAATTGCTTGGATTTCCTTGCTTTATGAGCAAATTAATTGGCAAAACTTACTGCAGTGAAAGGAGGTTACCGAAACTGGTCCATCGTCCCCCACCCTCGACATAGGTACCAAACGGTAGATTTCTATTAGCTGATGACCGTTATAATAGCGTTAACCCTCTAAAATTTAACCTTCTATAAGTTTCCGACTTAGATGTTCAATGGCGTCTAAACTTTAGATGATGGTCGCTCGTCATCCTAGAGTTCTGCGACAACACATCTATTATTTAAGTCGGCTGCTGGAAGTTTAATTCTTTCTTGGAAACTTCCATACCCAAGATACCATTGGAGGGTCATTATATGGGCACATCAGCCTACTGTTTTACTCACGTTATCATAGTGACAGTAATGACTAATAATGGTAGATGCATTTATTTTATTCCAGGGAAGGCGAATGAGTTAGTACACCCCAAAAGCTACTACAGATTTGTTAAAGATTACACTCATCTCGCGTTATTGTGTCGGCCTCGGGTCTGATTAGCACAGTGACGTGCGATTTTTTTATGTCAACACTCAGGACCGCACATATAGTCTCTGAACCCGGCACAGTATATGTTCAAAGAGTCGCAATGTAAACAACTTCTAATACGGCACTGACTATCCGAACGTATAGGGCGTACAGGGACGATCGGCCAAATAACCATATTTTCTCGGTACCCTCCTTACCTCTATTAGTTACTTGGATTGATTTCTTGGGATATACCTTCTTGGTTCGGTTGAATTAGTTTATTAGCACTTATTGGTTCCGAGATTGAAATTTAATTTGCTTGTTAAAATAATTGTATATATGTGGCGATTTTTATTAATTGTATTACTTACCTTATTAAACCTTTCAGAAGGTATGAGTTGTAATATGATAGGCTCCATAGTAGTGACGTTTCCAAACCGAACCTCTGGGATGTACAAAGCACAGACTACATGGGCCCAGCCCGCTTGATCTGTTCTCTTAAGAGCACCATCTCGACTTGGACATAACTCACAGCGCTGTTACCAAATTATATAAACAATGAATCAATTAGTATATTATTTTGAAGAAATTATTATCAAATCCCGAGTTAAGGCGTGTGTAGTTTAGAAATATGTAAGTAAGGGAGACGAGTTTCGCTGATTACGTCAGGCCGTCTGTGTGGTAAGGCCGCCTGACTGTTTACAGTTCCTTTTTAGGTCTAAAAATAAATTTTCATAGTTTTGAGTTTAAAAAAATATAAATTTGAGGCTAAAAAATTTTTTCACCCCTAAAAAGTATTAGCTATCGAGCTAACAATATGAAAGTTTATAATTTCATCCCAGTTAATGGTCTGAAATGGCCCCTAAACATTTTTCTTCTTGAAATAATACAGACAGGATTTCTTCTACCATATAAAAAGAATATTCTCCACAAGGCATAAATTAAAAATATTTATACCTGGGTACAGAAAAATATCATGAATTTCAAAATACACCAAAAATACGCATTATTTACATTTAAAAATTCGTATAGTACTTTTACATTTATTTTTACCTATTATTTTATATCAAGTCTTATTTGCAGCAATTAAAAATTTAAATAAATTGATATGCAAACCAATAAGCGAAACTGTTAAAAACGTAGAATTGGATAGAAATAGACATTAATTAACTAGCTTACAAGGTTTGCAGGCAAATAAAAGATAGAAATAAATTTTAGAGTACTTTAGGAATCTTAAAACTAAAAACGTGCATTGCTTTTGTATTTAAAAATTCAAGATTTTTTATCGTTCTCCCCGTATCAATATTTTAAATTTATTTCTTATAGATAATATTCCTATTATATTGTAGAAGAAAGCCTGTGCATATTATTTAGAGGAAAAGATGTTTAGGGGCCATTCAGACTATTAATTGGAATGAAATTACAATTTTTTTTTATGTTAAGCCCGATAGTATCTCCGATTTTTTTCGTAAAATTAAGGGTTTATTTCTCATTATATACAAAATAACGTCTAGGGGTGAAAGGAATCTTTAGCCTTGAAGTATTAAAAAAAAATGTAAAACTAAGAAACTTCATTTTCAGGCCCAAAACGGCCTGACGGAACCTGTAAACAATTTTTTTCAGTTTTTTCAATATTTTTTTACCAAAAGGAACAAATGCAGACAGTTCAGTTTGAAAAATTCAAAAACACACTTCACTTCGGCACGCTAACTAAGGGGTTTGTGTTATGGGCAATAATGTAAGTCAAATCGTGTACAGTTCAATTATAAGATTTTTATTAGAACAAAGGAGTAAACGATACGATACAATAGAAAGAAATGATAGGCATGATAACAGAGACAAACTGATTGTAAACATGCCCAGAGGAAGCACAACTACTTGTATAATAGCGCCTCTGCGACCCAATTCGGGTAGGTATATCCATAGATGTCCATATAGAATAAAAATGAACCTACAATTGATACGTTTTCTTCATTATCCTGTATCTGTCTCTGACGCCATGAATATCCACCATCAGGCACACGCGATGCACACAGATACAACTCGTTACGCGATATTGACGAAAGGAACGATTCGAACCATACGTGAATCCAAGAAACGCGACCGATTTAATATTCACCGGTGGTGAGCCCAGTGGCCTTCGCGCTCTGATCGTTGGAGAGAATGCACGTTCTGTGTTGTAACAGTTTAGTCTAGCCTTAATGGAGTGACCAAACTATATCAGTATGTTTTCCACAAGTGGTAATAGGAGGTTACAGGGTAAGCGTTACATTTTTTGTATCTCAATTTGGCCCGGTAGACTTCTGTTGTTTGTCGGACGTCGTCGGCCCTGGAAGTAATTGCAGCCCACTATGAATGGAGGGATTTGAGGTGCTTATTTTAGTACAATTTGAAAGTAAGGTGAGCCGTTAGCTCTAAATTCTCAAAACTATCACTACCAATTGCCTTTTTACATCGTTAGTACCGTTTTTCCTCTTTCCGCAAAATTATTCATATACTAGCATGAAGGAAAGTAACTAGGTGTAAATGTTTTCCTCCGATTATGTTGATGGTAGTCGCCGATAATGGATACCGTGAATAATTGTTGGCAACATAAACTTGAACCAACTCGCGATTCTCATCTTAGTAAAGTCCGTATAGGAATTCAGATAATTTTTTCACAAATTAATAAATGTACTGTAACTCGTGAGGGTCATCAGTCTCCTAGGACATGGTGGATACTATGGAGCATCCGCCGACCCAAATAGTCTCGGTCGAGCCTGCTGAATTAAAAAACAGTAACAAATGGGTACATAAACCCCCTGATTTGTTTCTTGAGAATTGCAAGGATGGCTCTGAGCCTGCACCGGTGGGGAAGAATAACAGAAGACAAAAGTAAAATGAACATGGTTAACAGGTGCATTGAAATCGCGTGACACTGGAGCAGTAACCACACAGGTTAGCCCCCCCCCCCCCAACCCTGTGTCACATATATCTCGACCCCCTCCCCCATAGTAAAGAGAGTGACGGGAAATCAAATAACAACATATTAAGGTCCCTCTTAGGAGATCGAGGTAAGAGCTACCCTGATAGGGCCACTTGGAAGATACTGTTCCGAAAGAATCTTAGTGATCTTGGTCGTGAAACAGAAGAACTGCTTCTCAGTGCTCGGGGCCTGCACCCAAATCCTATATTAAAAAGTAGCTTGGGAGATAGTTAAGTGACGTGATCTGCGAGCAATGTCATTGGCTGAAACTCCACTCGCTTTCTTAACAGTGATTGGCTGTTGCAGCCATGAGTGACTATCGATAAAATAGAAGTACCAGACAGACGAGAAATATCGATTGCCAGTAATGATCGATTTGAAGGGAAGTTAATTTTAGAATTGATATTTCTGTTTTAGTACTTCATTAGTTTGTGATTTAAATACGGTAATGAAACTATGTGTCTTTACGCGACAGTTAAATACAGTTAAAATTTTGTCATAAGCACAACCGCGGGATTTCATCGGGAGCGGGTACAATTCCAGAAAGTGGCAGCCGCTCTCGGCGAAATCCATATATGTAATACTCAGTGCGCATGGGCCAAAAAGAAGCGCTGAAACCATATGTACATGATATAATACAATGTCACAACTATTCCAACTCCACCACCTCCTCCATGATAGGCGGCGCACGCGCAATGCTGAGCAAGTTACTGCTCTCTGTGTGAGACATAAATATATGTCTGCACGCTATTTTTTTTCAAGAGGACTCTCACGCGGTGCGCAATATAGGAGTATTGCATATATGGCGAAATTGCGGTAACGTTTCAGCAGTAACCCCATCTTATGACCGATAGATAGCTGGTTACAGTCTGCGATGGACTCAATACGACGATACGGCCAAAGTCTTGTGCAACCTGAGCACACAGAGCGACCCAAGGATGAACGTCTTCTACATTTTCCCCGCAAGTGTATCGGCATTTCGTCAACATGCAAGGATGCTTTTCAGACCATGAACCAGCGAAACTTTGTCATCTGAATGAGCACCGATGATCAGGACGTCTAGCTTAACAGAATATTCTGGGTATAACCGTCGGAACTCTTATAAGGTCTTTATACCTCTCTGTATTTTCATTCTCCTTGACTGTGATGTTCTTGTTGGCTGATGCCGAAAATACGATAACGACCACGTTTCGTTTCTCGAATTCAAGAAGAACTTTGTAAGCCCACGAGTGCGCGACAGAAACAGTTGTCGCGAATATGTAGGTCCAGTATATTCGGAACTTCTCATTTCCGACAATTGACTCCATTCCCCTAAGAGCATTTGGCGAAGTGGTATCAGGGCTAATTCTGTAAGAGAGACAGAGATGGTAATAAAGCACTCTTAGTGTCGCATTGTGCTGTTGAATGTACGTAATTCCCGCGTAAGTATAACACGCGCTGCAGCTATCATCGGCAATGTTCTCGCTGACCCATCACGTCTCTTCAGTGATCTGCCTGTTTCTGTCAAAAATCCACCCAAGCCTGGCGAGGTAGAGACTTTTTGGAGAGATGTTCACAGGATCCCACCACTGAAATTAAAGGAAGACACTGAGAATATCATCCTCATCAAGGAGCTTTGCGAACTCATAAAATCTTAGGAGGAATGTCCATCAATCACTGCTGAAGAGATAAAGAAAGCACTCAGAGGCACGAAGAACTTCTTAACTGCAAGACCAGATGGTAACAGGAACTTCTGGTGGAAGAAGTCTACCTCTACACGCTAAAATCTGGCCCGCATCGAAAACGACTTATCGAACTATATGCCAATAACTTGTCTGAACACGCTATATATGATCTTTAGAGCTATCCTGAACGACAAGATTGTTCGGGGAGTTGGGCCTGTGTGGAGAGACATGTACGAACAATGTGACTCGAAAAAAGGTATAGCAGGCTGCCGAGAGAACCTGCTAATTCATAGGTGCGTCTGCAAGGGGCAGCAGTCCACCAGCACTACCTGTCTACTGCCTGGAGTGACTACGGGAATGTTTCCGATTCGAGCTCTCATAAACTTATTATGTGTCTTTTGGAAAGCTTGAAGGTTCATCCACACATAGTGAGATGCGTAGTGAGATTGATGCCCATTTGGAACACTAGATTCACTATCTCACCTGGAAATTATCGTGTGACAACGAACAGCATCAGCTTCCAGAGGGGTGTCTTTCAGGGCGACACCACGAGCCCTTTCCTCTTTTGCACCACCCTTTTTCCACTATCCCTCACACTATGCTATTCACCTGGGTATCTCTGCGGCGACACTAATCAATGCGAGCAAAAGGTATATCATTTTATATGGATGCCCTGAAGATTTATGCTTCTAATGCAAGCCAACTTCAGAGTGCTTTAAGTATCGTCGAGAGGTATACAAGAGAAATTGGTACGGACTTTGGATTGGACAAGTGTGCCAAGACTCATTTGGAGCGAGGGTGACTACCTTCAAATTTAAACTATTTCTGCAATCTTAAAAAATTGAAAATAAGAATTCAACACGGTCTAATTTTTTCATCATAGGCTCATTTATTTTTAAAGAAAACGTTATAATTTGAGTTATTTTTGTAATCTTAAAAAATTAAAAAAATGATTGCTCATTTTAAAAAAGAAGTACTACACGTTAAATGAAGCCATAAAAGATGTGGCAGTATATGACAGGACTGTCTAAGTAACTACGTTCTATAAATACAAGTAAATAATTGTATAATAGACATCAGTTTATTACTACAAATTTGTTTCCACAGACATGTTCACGGTTATATAGATAATATTCAAGGTCTAAGACGAGCAGGGCCTTCGAAATTATATAAATTCTACTTAAAAAACACAATTTGTCTACATTACATTTCATAGTCGTCAGTGAGACAAAATAATATATTTCCAATTACGTAATATTTTTTTTAAAATTCTTACGCCTATCTCAAAGGTAACTTCTTGCAATATGTTACTAATTCATTATCATACTTTTCAAAATTATAATCATATATTTTATCAATGCGTGAAAATGTTTTAAATTTCACTTACACCATTTGATACACGTGATATGAGTTTCTTCAGCACATGGGAAGATAATAATTTTTTTTTCAAATTTACGAAGTTTTTTCAATCAACTTCACCTTCCAATTTCATTGGTCGATAATGTCGATAATTATCTCATACATATTCCATGACATGTTTTATAAAAAAGGGAAAATAAATAAACATAACAATAATGAAATTAATATCAAGATTATTATCATTATATAAATTCAAGTTCATTTAAAAGTATATTCCTTCAATGCAGCGTGTAGAAAGGAGCTTATGCTTGTACTCCAAAGAATCGCACTTACAATCAAAGTAATACGAGCTACAGCTGTTTGGAGGTAAAACAAACCTGATCCTGAAAGTAGAACTTAAATTTAAAAATGACACAGAGAGTATTAAAACACTCATAATATTTCATGACTGATTATTCTGAAATGACTTAATTTACTAAGTTCAAATTGCGTTTAATTTATTGAAGTCGTTCATAATATTCGTGAAATATAATGCAAATATATTACACTTCTCACATCATATTTTAGGTTGATGTAAATTCTACATACACTGTTAAAAATGTTTGGGATTCTACAACACTTCTACAACAAGCGTAAGGTGAAATTGCAAACAGGGTATTGGAATGACGAAATTGCAATACATATATAGTAAGTCTTGTAATTCGTGGAGTCACCGTCGAGCATTCCAATACATGTATTGTAGCGCGATCTCTATCTCTGTGAGATATTGTAAAATTCGAATACATGTGAAGTAGCACGCCAATACCAGCATTTGGAAACTACAACATGATGTATTGTAGCTTTACCTTACGTTTCATAAATATACTTCCAAAACATTGATTGGAAGTTTCCAACAGAAATTTTGTACAGTATACGTGTCTTTTCATAATATATAATTCCACTGAAATTATATAACTGTCACTAATAGTGAACAGTTCCATTATTCAGAAACATAAGGAAAACATTTGTTATTCATTAAAATTGAAAATATAAATAAAATAATTAATTTCATAAGTAAAATAACAAACATTATTAACTTTTCACATATTTCATGTTCAATAGTATTATATTTTCAGAAATTCAAGGTTACGTAAGAACACCTTTCGAATGTGCAGAAGTTCTTAATAATCAAGGAGTACACATAAGCTCTTATGGATGTGGTGTAATATCGGACGGAATTTACAAACTCCAAGTTCATGTTGACAATTTTTCCAACTACATTCACTCCGAGCCAGGAGTGAACATTGAAATTGTGGGCAATGTCGTAAAATAGGTATGTTAAAAAACATATAATTCCTTCAAATTAAAATAGAATTATTTAAATTATCCATAAATATTAGTTTTAAACAGATACTTTATATGGCAGAATTCTGAAATAGAAGTTTCCAATCGTTCATGATAACAGTATTCATTTTTTACCAATGAAGATTTTGTTGTAAGAGTAATTAATTCCATTTAAATTTCTACAATATCGACATTTTCGTTTATCATCTTCATCCGATGGAGTATTGATTTATAAGTTTCGATTACCTTCTCAGATCAAATATTACAATATCAATTATTATGTCAAGCATATTCTACTTCGGTAAAGTGACGTTTTTCCGTGTATTCGCAAATTAATATATGAAAACCTAGCACAGCATAATACGGTTGATGCACTATGGATTCAGACATCTTTCTTAGACCATTTTATTCGCGATAATCGATATATACCAGGGATGGCCACGGACGAGCTCTGGGAACTAAAATCTGCCAACTCGTCAAACCCCACTCTTACCGTCTTTGCTAGGATTTAGCTCGAGCAGGTGCGAGCATGGGTGGGAGCACGGCCGCTTTCGGCTGCTTGGCGACCGAAGACGAGCGGATACAAGAACGTCCGATCCGACCAAACCCGGCGTGCAGCGCGAAACACCACACATGCCCACATTTGATTCTTGGCGGTAATGCCGAGCGGTTAACCTCGCGTTCTCGCTCGCTTTAACCTTATGGCTTATATTAGTTGATGACTAATCTTCATGCAGTTAATTTTCTTCCAGGATTTCAGATTTTCGGTATTTTACACTTTTACAGGTAAATTTTAATAAAATTACTCAAATTTTTAAAAATTCCGAAAATTTACATCGATTCCCGCCCTTCTAAATTTAATTCTGATGGGAAGCTCAAGTACCTATTCACATTAAATTACGAAAATAACGCTCAATGCGGTGTTTTTGGAAAAGAGTTTAAGCTTATTAAAAAATGTAATATTTGTCGGCACCATGACAAGCAACATAAGGAAAAATACGCAGATGACTTTGATGAGGAAAAACTCAAATTAATGGAAAATAATCCGCATACTATGAAACCTTCTCTCTCGAGTCCAGATTCTATTCCCTCCGAGTCGGCAACAAAAAAAGGTGCTCGACAGTGTCTTTTAGCTTCTTATAGAGTGGCTTTAGAAATCGCTAAAAACAAACAATCTTTCGCTGAGGGAGAGTTCATTAAATCTTGTTCTAAACTACTCGCTCAATTATTCGGTAATTTAAAAATGGCACAAAAGTTCGAGACTGTTCTGCTATCGCGAAAAACCATTGCGAGGCGAATAGCAACGTTGGGTGAGAAGGTTAAACGAAGTTTGAAGGAATTGCTTGAAACTTGCCCTTATTTCTCTCTTTGTTTAGACGAAAGTAACGATGTAACTGACGTAAGTTAGTTGCAGATTTGTATCCGAATGGTTGAAAATAATTTCATAGCATACCAAGAAATGTTAGCGATGCATCCTATGTACGGAGCAACAAAAGACGAAGATATTTTCAATGCTCTTATATCACAACAGACGGTGCGCCATCGATGCCGGGAAAGGGTTTTGTCGGAATTTTTCGGAAGAACATTATCATGTGACCTACACTACATTGCATAATACATCAGGATGCATTATGCGGAAAGTGCATAAGATTGTCGGTGGCTATGAACAACGTGACGAAGATAACGTATTTAATTCGAGGGGGCAATCACTCTTTGTCTCATCGCAAATTGAAAGAATTTTAACGCGATGTGAATGCCGCGCACCCGGATTTATTAATGCATTGTCCAATCCGCTGGTTAAGTGCAGGTCATTGTATCGTGCGCTTTTTTGCACTTGGAGGAGAAATTTTTATTTTTTTTCACACAGAAGTCCAAAGCGATACAACAGCTTTCGAAATTCAATTAACATCTCCTACATTTTTGAGTGAAATAGCATTTCTCACCGATATAGTAACTCACATGAATGAGTCAAAGTTACTAATACAGGGGAGAGATCATACGATTGCTCATTTGTGTATGGATATCATCGAAATTTTAAAAAGGTTACAGTTCTTTCGTACCCTAATCTTAAAAAAAATTTTGAATCACTTTCCCTGCTGCAAATAAATTAAAGGTTAATATCCAGAAGTGGATTTTTCAGCTTTTGCGGCCTCCTTGGAGCAATTGATTTCTGAATTTAAATTGAGGTTTGAAGATTTTAAAGAAAAAAAAATGATATTTTGCTTCTTGTGAACCCAATTAAAGTTGAGATCAGTGAACAAAAATCTGAGTTACAACTCGAATGGTGCGATGTTCAGGCTGATTTGTTTTTGCCTACAATAACTGAGAAGCCTGAAGAATTTTTTAAATCTCTCTCAAAAACCAAATACCAAAAATTACGTCACTTTAGCTTTAGAATGTTTTCAATGTTTGGTACGACTTACATGTGTGAAAGTAATTTTTCAATCATGAAAATCATTAAAACTAAACAGCGAAACAGATTAGACGACAATTCACTTCAGCAGACGATGCGTTTGGCAATAACCAGTACACCGACTGATATAGACGAAATTGTCAATGCAGAAGAAAGTCCTCGAACATCTCGTTAAACGTGAGAGGCAAGGGGACTCACGTAAATCTATCACAGCGATTTCTCAAAAGGACTCTTAAAGAGTTCAATATTGCATCACACATTCATATTACATCACATTATTCAATATTGCATCACATTATTTAATATTGCATCACATTAATATTAATATTACATCACATAATTAGTTTAAGGGTGATTGCCAAAAAGTTGACCAATTTAAGTCCACTTTTTCTTTGAATCATACATTTTTTCTAAAATTATCTCACTAAAGCAAAGCACAATTTAGTATTAGTAGAGTTTCAAATTTTTAGACGAATTTGTTCAGATAAAAAATTTCTAAATAATATTAACACCATTTTTCAATAGTTTGATATTCACAGTTATCACTTATATTGAGTTGAAAAAAATTAAGAGAAGAGTTAAATATTGTAGGGTTCAGTATTTTTTAAATCACTTCAAAGTCTGTCCCACAGGTTTTTTGTCATATCCCGCTACACTGCTATTTTAGGTTCGAACTCGAAAATAATTATTCGATCTATTTATAATGCGCGACGAAATTGTGAATTTTATACTCACGGAGATTTTAATATAGTTGAAAATCCATTTATCAACGTAAATTCCAAATAAAAGTTACTAATAATCACTATTTTTGGGTAATATTTTTTATGCAACGTCCGGTAATGCTCCATATTAGTTTATCATGCTATAAAGTGCGCGGATGTTTGGAAAATATTAAGAGAAAATCAGATAAATCGTGAAAATAGTAATTTTTCCAATATTTTCAAGTAAATGTGCGGCACTTACTTTAAGAAGATTTTTGGAATTTTTTTGTTTGATCTTAATCGCATGTCCTGACACGTGACTTTTAACATAGTGTAAAATTCAAATCTATCACACATACATTCCTCGATCTCTTAGTTTCATATTTTCATTCACTCTTGGGTTACCCTTAACCAAAAAAAAATATTTTAGGCAATTTGTTTCAATCACTATACTTCAAATAGATTAAGCAATAAAATATCAAACAATTCCATACGCTATATACTTTCATAGAATTTTCATTAATTCACTAGTAGGAATCTATTTCCTTAATTCAAATTTATAAACGTACGCGCTAAAACCGAGTAGCTACGTGGACGTCGTTCCGCGCAAGACCGAGAGGATGAGATAACCTCGGAGAAGCGCTCGAAGAAAGGGAACAAAAGTGGAGAAAAAGCGAGACAGAGGAGGAAGCACTGCAAGTGGTCCGTAGGCATCCCTGATATATACAAACGAACATCTAATTACTTCATGGATTACTTCTCTAATACATTTACTAATAACTGACGTAGGTAATTCAGAAATACTACTTTAGAACAATTTTGATTAATAGATGATAAATGGTAATGTGCGATATTATGCGTCTGAGTAAATAATTAATTATAAATAGAGTAAAAGGTATAATATGATATACTTCAGAGTAGATAAAAAGACCTCGATGATGTTAAGAAGATCCTTCATTATCAATTATCAACGTTTCGAGAGTGAAATGCTTTCCTCATCAGGAAACAGGAATCCAAAGTCAAAAATACGTCCTTAAAAAATAAAAAATTGGGAAAGCCAATATGTCGATGTTGAAAGGAATCATGCTCTTAAAATTCTCATCTCGAGTTAGTTCTTTATTCATAATGTGTCCCCTGAGGGATTACATGACTTCCATTTCTTCAAATCCTTTTATCTACGTATTTTATAAAATCTTATCCTTACTATTTACATTTATTTACATCTATTTACATAAAGTCTTATATCTAGATCCTTATTTCTATTTTTTGACGCCTTTTTTCCACTTCTTCGTAGTTTACTCCAGTCCTGTCTTCTATATACCTAGCCTTAAAAAACTCCCTCCTTTCTTCTTCCCATCTCGTTAATTCCCTCGCCCACCCTCTCCTTTCTTCTATCTCCATCAAACACTTTCTCGCTAAGGCCCCTTCCTTTCCCTCCCACACCTTCTTCTCAAAATTCCATGCCCTCTTTCCCGCTCTAGTACTTAATGTTTCCCTTTGCGCTTCTTCTCTCACCATATATCCCGCCGTCCTCCAGTCTACCCCTAGCGTCCATCTTATATACCTTTCTTGTAAACTCTCAATCTCTTTCCTTTCTTTCCATCCCCATATCTCTGCTTTAACCATTGTTTAACCATGTTAAGAGATAGTAAAGTCGATCAATAAAAAATCACGACGGACACATTAAAAATTGTTTAACAAAATAGGCGTGAAAAAAATTTTTATTTGAAAGAGAAGACAAAAGGAGCATTCCGCTCCATATTGAAGGTTAACATTGAGTGAAAGAAGAAAAGAACTTTCTTTCAAAAAAAAACAGTTCTTTCAGAGAACAGTTCTTTCCTTCTTTCACTCGATGTTAACCTTCAATATGGAGCAGAACGCTCGTTCTGTCTTCTCGTTCTAATTTAATTTTATTCACGTCTGCTTTGTTTAACAATTTTTAATGTGACCGTTATGGTTTTTTATTGGTGGACTTTACGATCTCCTAACATGGTCAAATTTAGAATATTAACAACTACAGAACTAACGTACATACACTTACGACCACTCAAAATTTTCGTTGAAATATAGGCTTTCGAACGCAAAGTGGCATATGCCATAATTTCAACATGGCGGACCAATATGGCGTTCATAACGATAAAAAGTGGGTTTCTCGGGTCCCTGTTCAGGAATCTGAAGTCCAATTTGTTAAATTCAAGGTGGCGGATCCAATATGGCGGACGAACTTTTCAAAAATCAACGGATCCATACAAAATTTGGTACACGGGGGGTTCGCGGGTCGCTGTTCAGGAATTTGAAGTTAAATTTGTAAAATTCAAGATGGCGGATCCAATATGGTCTACGAACTTTTCAAAAATCAACGGAACCATACAAAATTTGGTAACCTGGTTTTTTTGAGTTACTGATCATGAATCCGGAGTCAAATTTGCAAAATTAAAGATGACAGATTCAATATAGCTGGTCAATAATTTTTAGGATAAAAAAATATGAGAACATATGACACGAAATTACAAATACGAAATATGTTTGATGATTTTTTTATCAGTCAAGTCGTTTCAGGGTAAAAAGTTCCCAAATCTGCAAATTCACGAATTTATACCGGGAAAAGCGTGTTTAGAGAACAGAGTGGTCAGAGAAGCTTCTGCCTGAAATTCTATGCATGAAAAATGGTAGTTTCTCCTCTAAAATACAGTAATTATCAGCTATAGAAAAACATCTAGGAGGCCCGAACCTGACGGAACCTTATCGAAACCATACCCAGACTTTCGTGTGTGGTGGGAAATCGTGGATCGATATAACTCCACTGATCTATCTTGACTTTGCTAAGAATACAAAATTGTTAGACAGGACTTTTTTCAAATTCATTCGTACTTTCAATTATTAATATTGCACCTTGTTGATATGTTTTTTACTACCAGAATATTGCAAAATCTGTAATATTTTTCCAGGTAGTACTATGAAGGCATGTCCAATAGAGATTTTATCCACTTTAGGTGCTTCAGAAAATCTTTTCTCAAGAAACCTCTTAGTCTTTCCATGCTCTTTTCCATTGTAGTAGATTACATGAACATTCTTGAATTTCCTATTTGCCCAC
>CAKNWW010195925.1:0-11729 GCA_932074435.1 Andricus kollari
ACCAATCCTCCCATTCATAATCATTAGCCCCATTTCTTCACAAAATTGTAACAATTTGGTTCCTTCCGCGTTTACAGTTTTGTCTTCGGATTCCCTAGTTTTATGACAGTTCGTAGCTAAATGTGTGTCCATTTCGCCCCCACCTATCTCCTCTCCTATCCTCGCATATTTTCTACAAATTCTCTCATTTTTTCCGTCACTCATGAAACCCCTACATTATTATAAATAGTCACAATATTCACTTTATTACCCCAGTTACCTAGTCCATCTGCACTAATTACAATGCCAAACTCCCACTCAACCATTTTCACATTCCCACACACATTCTTACGCACTCCGATAAGCTGACCTCCCATTGCTCTACCCTTCTTTTTCTTTCTTACTGCAGCTTTGGTCATCCAAATAAAATCCTTGCCAAGGGTGTCTAAAAGAATTGATCGATGAGCCATTGAGAGTACCGCCACTGTCTGCGCAGGGCTTCGGCGTCAGTGAACACTCCTGGTGCGCCGTGAACTCCTCGAAATTGAAACTCCCAGGAAATTGTTCGGGGTCAGGCTCCTGGTGTCATTCGGGTCATCCGATACGTGGGTCAACGGTCGGCTGTTCACTGCATACTCCGCTTCGGCTAATAGATTCTGCAGTACCTCTTCTCTAGGTGTCTTTTCCTTCAACGTTACTCCTAGTGCACGTTTTACTGAACCTATCAATCTTTCCCAGCAGCCTCCCATGTGTGGACTTTCTGGTGGGATGAATTGCCACTCTATTCTTTCTGCTGTTATTTGACGTAGGATTTCGTCTTTGTCCAGACTCTGCTCTGCCTTGCGAGGTTCCTCAGATGCTCCTCTCAGGTTGGTGCCATTATCCGAGTGAATGCGTTTCGGCTTGCCTCAACGAGACATCATTCGTCGGAGAGCCATTATCATGGAGTCCGTGTCCAGCGAAGCGTCTATTTCCAAATGCACCGCTCGCACTGTAAGACACGTGAACAGGACATCGTATCTTTTTTCTCGTCGACGACCGACAGCGACCTGTATCGGTCCAAAGTAGTCGATTCCGGTGTCTGTAAAGGCTGCCACGTTGTCTTGTAGTCTCTGTGTCGGTAGTGGTGCCATCCTTGGCACGATCGGCTTTGTTGTTCTATGCTGGCACTTTAAGCAGTCATTCCATGAGCTTCGGGCTGCCGCTCGAATGTTGGTGATCCAAAATTTTTCCCTCAGGTCATTGATAACCCTCTCTCTTCCATTGTGTCCAGCCTTTTGGTGGTAGTACCGAATGAGTAGCTTCACAATGTCGCTCTTGCTGTCCAATATGATTGGCTGTAACGCTGTCCTTTCTCTGTGCGTAACTCGGTCATCCATTCGAATAAACCCGTTTCTGAAAACTGGTGAGAGTGTGAGTATTTTCGATGCGGAGGCGCTATAGGATCCGGCTCGAAGGACCAATGTTTGGGTTGTTTGATGAGAATTAAACTGGATTTAGCCTAGAATAACGCTAACACGCATTTGGGTAAAACCTTGGTTTATTTGATCACTATTGCACGTTACAAACACAGAGACATAAAATTATAATGTGAAGATTCTGAATACACTGAAACTATTGAATTTAATTTAATATGGGAAAACAATTGTAATTGCGTCGATAAGCGGAGAAATAGGTCTGTCGTTTTCGTATTTTCGCTAGCCTGTCTCGAAAGGCAATGACTCTCTCTTGACCTGGACCAAAGGGCCTTCCGGTTTACTAAGTCCCCTTTCCCCTTCGTCACCCTTTAACTACTATCTTTAAGGTCTGGAGAGTCGGGTGTAAACCGAAAATATATTTACTATTTAGCGTAGCTTCAGAAAGGACATATCTGACATTAAAATTGACGTACATAAAGCTTGCAACTTAATCTAGTTTGTATAAAATAATTTGCGTCCGTCACACATGTCACGCATTTCGTTCATAAGGTGCCGTTTAACGAACCAAGGACGACTTGAGTCTTTCCTTTTATAATATTCCACATATTTCACATGTAGCTGGAAAAGACATATCCGCTGAAAGGCAATCATTAAGATTGCAAAACACAAACGATAACAAAATGCTCGACTGAACCCGCATCCGGTTGTTATGACAGACTGATCAAATTCTTATCGGCCATTTTAGTTTTTAAATATCGGAACGACGGAATACGTGAAGCGCCACAAAAATTCTCGAAGTTGGCAACAGATGCGCGCGCATTTCGTCGATGCTGCATCGACTTTGCGTCGACTTATCAAGTCCTATTATGGAGAGATCCTGAATCATCATTTTTATTAAAGAAAAACCATATATTTTAATAATTAAAAATTTTAATTTTGTTATCAATGTTATATTTTGATATTTAAAGTTTTATTTTTCAGCCTAGGCTGAAATTTGAAGTTTTAAATATCAAAATATACAATTTATAAAAAAACTTTAACATAGAATTGTGAAACATTTTTAATAACAAATGTAAATCAAACATAGTAGGGGAAACTGGGATATGGTGCCAGTGCGGGACACGGTGATTAAAACAAATAACGCCCGTGTTTCTTTATTTTCATATTAGGTTTCTTTTACATAAAATAGCTTTCATTGATACTTAATAAAGCTATTTTATGTAAAAAAAACTTATATGAAAATCAAGAAACACGGGCGTTATTTGATTTATTCACCTTGCCCCGCACTGGCACCAGTGAAAAACCACACAAGGCGGAAATTTCTATATTCCTGGGATACACTACAGGTATCCTGGGACGCTCTTTGGACGTTTCTGGGATATTCAAATGTCCAAGTGAGAGATTGTAATTTTCTATATATCTTACGCTTGACATTTTAATATCCGAGAAATGTCCGAAAAACATCCCAGGATATCTCATGGGTATCAGGAATACATAAACATCCGCCTTGTCTTGATATCCAGAAGATATCTGCAGGATGGATATCCATAGGGTATCTTTAGAAATGAATGTGATATTCTGAAATATCCCGGTGCTGTACGGATATACATTAAAATAGTTCACACTGAAAATAAATAAATTTGGTAATAAAATGATTTAAACTAAATTTGCCATTTGTTTCACTGTTTTAATTCATTTTTAGTATTTAATTAATGTATTAGTCAATAAATTACTTAATAATAAACTTATTGATTATTAAATTAATTAATAAGTTTAATAATAATTAAGTTTAAGTGAGTGCGGGTTTTTACGCACATGCCCAGTTTAAGAGAGGTATGAGAAACCGATGGAACCAGGTCCTGGTACTAATCAGCTCTTCGGTTCCTGGAACCGTGCTAGTGATTGATAACCGGAGCCGAGTAACAGTTCTCGTAAAAAACTTCGAACCCTAGTGGCTGCCGGTTCTCCTGCAACAATCTCCACCTCGGCATTCGCTTCCATTTAAAACACTATCCCGTAAGGGCAAGTTTTTTTTACAACAACAAAAAATAATGATCAAAATAAAATTGCTCTGAAACAATTGCTAGGGATCATAATTTTAAGTTCAACTGTCGTACTTCAGGAAATGAAATGATTCCGTAGAACAAAATAAGAACATACTAATTCCTCTAGTGACACACCTCTTCAATAGATGCGTTTGGATCATGGCCCAGAAACCAACCCCTCAAGGGCGCCCATCAAAATTTGCTTTGAAGAGTATAAGAAATTTTTTTCTCTATCGCGTATTCAAAGTGATCATACATTTTTTGCAGTAATCAAGTTCTTGGAGGCCTATCATTTTTTTACCAACTTTTTACCAACCATGCCTTACAGATATACTAATTTAAATTTACTTGGAAGGATGCTAGAATTGTTTCCAACCCTAATGAAGAAAGAAATTTAAGTTTGGAACGTTTATGATAAACGAAAAAACAAAAAAAAATTGTTTTCTCAAACCAGCAAAGTCTGAAATATTTTTTAAGTCAATAATTTCATTCACTGCCTAAACATCACCAAAAAAGTTTTATCCCCTTAGCAAATGTGTAATACACCCCTATTCATCCCCCCAAAACTAAAAAAATCACAAAAAATACAATAAGTCGAAAGTCTACAATTTTCTTTCACAAAATTATTTTATTTGGTGCGCAAAGATTGCTCAAAAAGTAGTTTCAGCTCCCTAGCTAATGTGGAACACACCCCAATTCATCCCTTAACACTTGAAAAGCTGAACAAAAATACAAAAATAGGAAAATCTGCAATTTTCTTCCACAAAATTATTTCGCTGGGCGCAAAAAGACCCATCAAAACGTTTCATCCCCCTATCGAATGTGCAACACACCCCAGTTAAACCTCAACACCTAAAATATTCACAAAAAATACAATACATAATTCGAAAGTCTACAATTTTCTTTTTTTGGTCAATCTTTGTGCATCGAATGAAATGATGTTGTGAATGAAAATTTCAGATTTTCGAATTATTGTATATTTTGTAAATGTTTTAAGTGTTAGAGAATGAAGTAAGATGTGTTCCACATTAACTAGGGAGATGAAACTTTTTGAGCAATCTTTGCGCACCGAATAAAATAATTTTATGAAAGAAAATTGCAGGCTTTAGAGTCATTGTAATTTTTTTGAATGTTTTATATGTTAGGGGATGAATTGGGGCGTTTTCAGCATTTTCTATGGGGATGAAACTTTTTGGTCAGTCTATGTGCGCCCAGTCAAATAATTTGTTTGAAAGGAAATTGCAGATTTTTGTATTATTGTATTTTTAGTGAATTTTTAAGTGTTAGAGATTCGTTTATCATAAACGTTGCAAACTTGAATTTCATTTTCTTAGTAGGGTTGACACGATTCTAGCATCCTTATAAGTACATTTAAATTAGTATGTCTGCAAGGGATGGTTGGTAAAAAGTTGATAAAAAATGATGGGACTCCAAGAACTTGATTATTGCAAAAAATCTATGATCCCTCTGAGTAAGCGATAAAGAAAAAAATTTCTTACACCTCAAAGCAAATTTAGATCGGCGACCTTGAGGGTTTGGTTTCTGGGTCATGATCCAAACGCATCTATTGAAGAAGTGTGTCACTAAAGGAATTAGTATGTTCTTATTTTGTTCTCCGGAATCATTTCATTTCCTGAAGTACGACAGTTGAATTTAAAATTATGATCCCTAACAATTGTTTCAGAGTAATTTTATTTTGATCATTATTTTTTGTTGTTGTAACAAAACCTGCCCTTACGGGATTGGCTATCTAGAAATATTTGTTGCGAAATCGTCTATCGTACTTTTTAACTTATAAGATTTTTCCAAGTGCAGCAGTACTGGTGCCTAGTTAGTATCCCTCGGTTATGACTTTAGTCCAAATATTCATGCAATGCTTGTATCCTTCCTTTCTTTTAGTTATCAAACTTTGCCTTTCTGTCTGTATCGTGAGAATATGTTGTTTTTTACTCGAAATGCCAACACATTGGCGCGCTCTCTCCCCCCGTCGCGTCGCTTCGTGTTTTACATGGAAGCGAGCGCCGAGGTGGGGATTGTTGCAGGCGAACCGGCAGTCACTACCACAGCGTTGGGCTGACGCTTACGCACGCGCGGCTGCTTATACGGCGCTTCTGATTGGTTCCACGAACAGGGTCGGCCATTTCCGGGAAACAGGTAGAAAGTTTGGGACTAAACAGTTGCCGTCTGCTAAGAAATGAAATTTTACAACCACAAAAATGTGTGATTTTGCTATAAATGCTTTTTGCAAGTAAGAAATTCGGAACCTGTAGATATTAACGAATACAGCTTTTTTAAAATTTGCAATAAAAAGATTAACACTCTAATTTTCTACAAACTACCTAGTACACTGTTGGCGATAGGAATAAAAATCAAACTCGGGCTGCGTATAGAGGGTCCCTGTACCAAGAATTTGTGTTGAATATGGTTACAGTAATTAATAAGCAGTCGCGGACAATTGTGTAGGGATGGTCCCGAAGGAATATTCCCGAAGCGAAGGCGTAACAACCGTACCGAAAGCTGAATGGCACCTGGTTGAGATGTTTTAAACGGTGACTGTGATACCGGGCGACCTCGCAGAGTATGCAGCCTTATCCTTGCATGCGGGGCTCTACACGGACGGACGAACCATTTCCCTAGCTGCTCGTGGGAACAACAATGACACCACCAAGCCACCATAAAGTTGTAGCCGATCACCCTAGAGTTCGGGGTGCTGAAAATAATTTACATTGAGTGGACGAATCAACTCAAAGATGACTTGTTAGACTACTACAATGCCGGCATTATCCCTACACACGGAGGCTTTATGGCACTTATGCACACTCTGTGGTGCCAGAAACACCCAGAGCTTCAGCACGTTTCGCATCAGTCATTGTAAAATTAACGTGCCTACCTCTTTAAAAGTGGATATGTACGCGGAGCGATTCCCCAACAGTTGTTCGAGCAAGCTGCAGGCGAAGATGACGAAGCGACATTAAGACCAGCCGCGGAAAACAGGCACCTTCTGAGAGATGATAGCGATTTCAGGACAAGGAGGAACATTGCCATGCAGGTTCCTCCTAAGGCCCAAGAACTGGTTGAAATAGATGCCTCCCTTCGTGAGAATACGGGTGTTATCTGACGCAAGGAAGAGAATACAGAAGAGGGAGTGATGGATCAGGGAGAATCAACAGTCTCTCGCTGACCTATCTCGCCCCCTCAGTGATCACCCTCTTTCTGTCAAAAATCAACCCAAGCCCTACGAGGTAGAGACCTTGTGATCGGTGCTGTCGGCGGTGCGTAACTATCACTGGTTCGTAACCTTAAAGCGATTCCCGCGTGCTTCGTGTTCTCAAGACACACGAGGGTTTCGCCGGCCTGTCGTCGTAATTTCATCATGCTACCCATCTCATGGTCGTGAGACGTGGCCATAAGTGTGATTTACCGCGGTTCTACTGGGAGCCGATATCATTTTTAGATGGCAGTTTCTCCCAGTGAGACCCTGTGGTGGTTGTTTAATCTTTTTTTTTAATTCTATATTATATATACGCGCCTAGCTTAAACCAGTTTTCACTAAAATGAGCTTGGCCTGTCCACGTTGCCTGGGAATCTTATTTTGCAGATGACTTCTGACTATTTTAAGCCTAAAATTAATACAATCATTAGGGTCCTTTTTAAAATAACTCATTTTTTGACATTTTATAGACCATTTATCATGTATATTTCTTAGAGAAAAAGTCTCCAGATAGCACAAAAACCTCCGTGAAGATTTCCTGAAACTTGCAATGTAATTTGGGAATATTGCTTTGAAAGGTTAGGGCAAGGTTCAGGCAATCAAGAGAATGTCGGCTTTTGAGGGAACGTTGCATGGCAAGTTTCAGGACAGTTTGGAAGATTTATTTAACTTGATTCGACGCGCAGTAGTTTTCTATGAGTCCTACCCCAGTCAGAATGGTGAGGTCGATCAGACGTCGAATCGACGTCGTAACCGTCGTATGGTAGTCGAGTCGAAATTACCGTCAAAAAATTAGTCGGTTTCGACTATGTTTTTTATGCTTCAGAGATACTTTATAAATGATCATTTACTGCAATGTAAGTGATTTTATCAAAATTTGTTGCAATTTACAGGGTTTAAAAAATCAACGTCGAAGTGACGTCGATTCGACGTCATTTCGACCTCTTTCAGGCAAATTTTATATTCTATAATCTGATGCCTGCATGCGATGTTATTAAAACTGCGCTAATATCTGAACTATTTTATGACGAAACCCAACCTTTTTTTACATTTTCACTCATCCAAATCCAGCCTAACGTGGATGTGACATTTTGCTATAGTGGCTCAATGCAATTAATATTTATTGAAGAATTATTTATTGTTGAATCAAATGAAAATTATTTACTTTGAATAACCAAAATAATGAATCAATTATTTTTCCCGGGTAGAAAGTATTTCAATATAAATGTTTCTCATTTAAAGTTACATTTATATTCAAAGTTCTTTTAGAATAATTCCATTTATTTTTGAAATTAATGTTTCGCTGAGCATGAACACAACGATGGTCTATTTCCAAGTATATTTCGTGAATAAAAATTATAATTTTATCATTATTACTCCCAAGTGCAAATTGCCAAAGCTGAAAATACGGCACAATATTGGCCCAATCACGGTAGCCAACAGTCGGCTATTGTTTTCGGGCCAATCTCTGTGTTTGAATTGGCCAAGTTCTGGACAGCGGCCTTTGTCGGCTTTTCAAATTTACCTACATTGTTTACGGCATCCCGTTTCGCAAGTAGAAAAGCCAGAGTCCGGCCCATCGACGGCATATTACTGGGTCAAGTGTCACTTTTACTACGGAAAATCATTCTGAATCTTAGAAAACCAGTGTTCGGCACAGCATCGGCTTATTGCCGTGCCGAATATCTTATCTTCTCCGGGAAATCATAGTTTCAGAAGAAAAGCCAGATTCTGGCCCAGCAATGGCACATTACTAGTCCTGAATTCTTCTTTACTCTGGCAAAGCATGATGTAAGTGGAGAAGCCGGAGTCCGGCCCAGCGACGACATATTACTGGGACAAGTGTCACTTTTACTGCGGCAAATAATTCTGAATTTGGGATAACCAGAGTTCGGCACAGCAACGGCAAATACAACTGTAAAAAGAAAATTTGTGTAAAATTGTAAATGTTAAAAAAAAATTACATTTTATGTAAATCTTAAATGTTGTAAAATGGTCATTTTAGAAAGTTGTAAAGTAGTCTAAAAAGCGAAAAAATGAAATATTACACGAAGAAAAATTGTAATCGATATAAATTATTTATTTAAAAATTATTTTATTGATATTTCTGTTAACAGTTCGTATATTTTACATGTACATAACATCGTATAATAATAAATATTTAATTAGAAAAAGAGAGTTAAAAATTTGGTGTATTAACTTTTTTGAGCTGTACCTTATGAAGATGGCTTTTTCATCGAGTTTCAACTCGTAGGTTTAGCGCAATGGTCAAGACTCGCGACTGCTAGGCGATAGATTCAGGTATAGATGTAGGTTTGATACCCCGTAGCGTTAGAAATTTTATTTATAATATAATCTCATGTCATCATTAAAAAGGTGTCAATTAGCTTATTCATAGTTTTCATAACTACTGCAATACTTTTTGTACCGTCGAAATTATATTAAATTAGACGTCGAAAAGATTAATAATTCGACGCCAATACGACGTCGAATTGGGCGACATAATATCGTCGAATCGACGAAAATATCGATGATTTTTCGACATCAAAAAACGACGTTGATTCGACGTCTAATCGACCATTCATTTCTGACTGGGACATCTGCGCAGTAGCTTTTTTAACCCTCCTAGTATGCCACCAGACAAACATACCATCATTATTCCCCATATTTATAATAAAAGGATAACCAAAAAAAAATAAAAATTGTAATTATTTTTTGGTTTTCGTTTTATTTTATAAAAAAGAAAATAAATATGATACGTGTGTCCGGGGATATACTGGAAGGGTACAAAAAATTACTGCGCAGCCGTAGGTCCCATAGAAAACTACTGCGCGTCGAATTAAGTTAAATAAATCACCCAAAGTGTCCTGAAACTTGCCGTGCAACATTCCCTCACAAGCGGACATTTTCTTGATAGACTGAAAAAGACCAATATCCTTACACTAATAGTTTGGAACCCAGATAGCAATCGTGCGACGCACGTTACTCGCACTGACTCGCACTGCGTGCGCGTAACCCTGTGCGACTCACGTTGCACGCATATCGCCTTCACTCGTCGCATTGAAGTGACGGATAAGAAGGTGCGCGCGCAATGAGTCTGATTTCGCCATCATGAGTGCGAGTGTCATTTTTGCATTGTTATAAACAAAATGCATGAAGTAATAAGTAAATTACTTAGAAAACAATTAATAAATAAACAATGATAGTTAACTTTGTCGTCCACGTATATAAGGTAAAATATTATATATAATTGTAAGATATGTAAAAACAAAGTATTGATATAAAAATTAATATACTTTTCAAATTTTTATCAAAATTATTATAGAACATATTATTATAGAATTATTATAGAAAATTAATTTATTAAAAATTTATTTAATAAACCAACAAGATTTATTAGATTTTTTATGCACATAACTGATTTTTAATTAAGTTGAAGCATTACAAATTTTATTTCTTACTTTACGTATTTTAAAATAAATTTATAAGTTAATTATATTTGAGCTTCAATTTTGCATTTTTATTTTGAATTTAAAATTCTAATTACAAAAACAATATTTTTAACAATCGTGAAACGAAAAAAGAAGAAAACTGAATTTGAAATTGGGCGCGCGATACGTAATTCAAGTAAAACGGAATGAAATTGCGGTCTGTTTACGAACTTGCAGTGTGTCCATAAATGATTTCGCAGCGGATTATTGTTTACCCCAGTTATTAGTTGTTTTATAACAAACTAATACAATAACGAAATTCAATTGTGGTAAGCAGCCCCGTGACACTCAGAAATGAAAGTGACGGAAATGTTAAGTACGGCCGAGGGTGGCGCTGGCTGTACTTTTAGGCCGAAAATTATTCAGATGCATGGGGAAAATGTAAAAAATGTGAAATTTTGTGCTTTTTATATTATAAAAACAGACTTGTTAAATTTTTTTGCTTTAGAATTAAGTTTTAAGGCTTTTAGACTACAATTTTATCCAGTTTTTTGTTGTTGTGATGTACGAGAATAATGGAGAGAATGTTGCCTTAAATTTCGCCGAACAGTTTGTCTTGCGAATTTTAAAGATTTCAAGAGAATAAAAAAGTTTTCTTATAATTCCTGGTAAAATTTAAATAATGTTTTATTTGGTTTTAAGAGAATATTTAAAAATGATTCTCTAAATTTTCTCAAAATAATGTAGAAAATTTTAAAGCAAAATTTTTCAATTCAGCAGTTTACAACATTTTACAAAAAATTCGTGTTAGTTTAAGAAATATTAAGAACTTTCCCAAAGATTTAATACAATTTCAAACAAAATGTCGATTTCATAAAATTAAAAAAAAATATCGATTTTTAAAGATTTCCAAGAAAAAAAATTATAATCTTTTTAAGAATGAAAGGTTTCAAGAGAATGAAAAACTTTTGCAAATAAAATCGAACAAGATTTCAAAACATTTCGAAAGATTTCCAAAATTGTCCGAAAAGTTTGTGGAAGATTTTAAGGCAATTTTTTTATTTTGTAGAATTTTAAATTTTTTTAGGAAAAATGCTACTCATTTTTAAAGATATTGAAAAGTTTTGAAAAAATTTCGAAAATAAGTTAAACCTTGGAACGATTTCAAGAAATTTAAAACAAAATGTAGATTTTTGAAGGTTTCGAAAAAAGATCCTTTTTAGTAATTTTGCAAGGTTTCAAAAGAAATTTGAAATTTGATGTGTCTAACACAATTCGTAAGCGAAGCTTTAAAATGTGGACATCAGGTTGATGTCATCTACACGGATTTCTCGAAGGCCTTTGATAAGGTGGACCTTACTATACTAAGGCAGAAACTGGACGGATTGGACCTGCCTCCGAGTCTTTGCAGGCTTCTGCGTTCTTATCTCCAAAATCGAGATCATTATGTGCAGTATGAGGGTCACACATCAGATGCTTTCCATCCAACCTCCGGAGTCCCGCAGGGGTCGGTCCTAGGTCCTCCCCTCTTCATCATATACGTGAACGATGTTTCTGATTCAATACAGTCCTTTATTCTAATTTTTGCAGATGACATTAAAATTTTCAGAATTATCAATGTTGAAAGGGACTGTAAACTGCTGCA
>CAKNWW010195948.1:0-11861 GCA_932074435.1 Andricus kollari
AAGGTACCGTTGTTTTGGTGGGGCTAACTTTTTTTAAGGCGGTCGCACAGCCATTAAAGTAGACAAATTTTAATCCTAAAGAGTTATAGTGTCATGTACGCTAGCAGCTAATTGATTTTAGAGTATTAAATACATTAAAAATCATTTGAGCCTTACACTTTATGCATGCTTTTAAGATCAAAATATTTTCTGTACGTTAATGGGGGGGCGGAGGGGAGTTAATTTTTTTATAACAATTATTGCAGTCGTAATTTTCAAGATACACAGCTAAAATTGGTAAATGGTATTAACTGGATACTGATACTAATTTTAATATAATTGTCAGAAAAATCAGTTGCTAAAGTAGTGTTTAGAATAGCGGTTTATCTACAACCAAGGTCGTTCGCAATGTATGACGGCGGAGTGGAGGAAGCTGCTTCCGCCTGGTAGACGCTGGTGCTGAAATTGAATTCGCGCGTTCAAAATGTAATAATTGGACAAATCTCATGAAAGAATGGACATATCGAGATGTTTTTTCTTAAATTTCAGCTAAATTTTTGCGCTGATTACAAATTTTTCATTGAAAGCTCAGAAAAAGCACGTCTTGTGCTGGAAAGTTAAGTTTACTTTTTTATATTTTCACTAATTGTACAATTAGTGAAATAATTCTTCGAAGTAATGTAAGCAATATTTTGCTTTTTAAAAGTATATTCCATAATGTTACAAAAATGTGTACTGAATGCTAAAATTGCTTTTGATTAAACTCAGGTCATAAAGTTTTGTCGAAAAATTGAGAAATTAGCGGTTAAGACAAAATCACTAAGAGGATTGTTTTGTAAGCACAGCTTACTCGATGCTTGCTGATAACGTTGCGATGGTACATTTATATTAAATCCCTAATGAACTCTGTTTCGCACCACCATGCAGGTCGAGTTGAAGGCGCTTTTTTTCATCGTGATCCCCAGTAGGCCGAGTCCACTTGTCAATGAAGCATGCGAATTTTTTGTTTGTTTCTCTGATAAAGTAATTTATAACAATTTCTCAAATACCAAGTTAATGAGTTACATGAATGAATAATAGATAATATATTTTGTGTTTTCGTCGATTTGCACTCATATTTTGCATTTATCGATGAAAAAGGTAAGTAATAAATTTATAGAGAATTCGAGTCTCTACAATTTTCATCTAGACCACGGTCGTAGACACAGGTCCGGAGGCTCTCGTGGTGGGGGAAGTTCCCTTATTAAAGCTTCCGATTATTTCACAAAGTTGCCATTTCTGGCAGTGGCGTAATAGTAGAGTAGAGAAAGTGGCGAATTAATTTGAAATTTTAATTTCAAGAAATCAATTTAATCCAAATATATTCAATAATTTAAATGATGTGGATGCATTTTTAAATTAATGAAAATAATAAACATACATTGATGCTAAAAATTATATGATTAAAAGTAAATTGCATAAAACTGATTTTTGAAAATGTAAAATAGGGAAATCAGTGGCCTCAACATACATTTTTAATCATAATAAAAATGTCCTAGAAATAAAAATTGTCGATAGAAAATTAAGTTAACCGATAAAATATTTACAGCTATCAAAGTTCCAAAATTAATACTTCAAAGTTTGCAATTATTTAAAAATTTTATATTTGTGTAATAAAATATTATTGTCAATAATAAATGCAAATTATGACCCGCAGGTCAATAGCTGGGAGGGAAAAAGGCAGGTACATCGGTACCCCTTCCTTCTGAGGTCCCTATTGTTGTGAAATAGATACTTTTTTTCTAACACTTTTTATACGGTGGCTATTCTCATTAAATTCCGAAATATGCGTTTAGTTTTATTTCGCGAAATATTGATCTATTTTCATTTTTTCAAATTGTACATCAATCGCGTTACGAAACTGCACATCTTAAGCCATAAAACAACTTCCTATCATTATTTCTTTCCAAGATGATTTTTTGTGGAAAACGGTCTGTAATTACTAAACAAATTCATATTTTGAAATTTGGAAAACTGCGTTGCATTCTGGACACCTTAAGGATCGTCTGTGATTTTTTTCAGATTTTTCAAGACGTCCAGCTCGGATTGGGAAGCCTCGAAAGTCGAGGCTTAAAAAAAGTGCCTCAAAAACCTTGTTTTTTGGCACGTTTTACATCAGCGCCACCGTAAAAGATTTTTTAGAACAACAATATACATATCTTTCAATTCGGGAGACCTTAAACTTTCACGTTTACCTGGCCAAAATTTTCTGAGATTTTTTTTGAACGAGTTGCAAGTGTTCAAAGTGAGGCTCGCGTACTTTTGACGCCGACTTTAATTGTAATTTTTCTGCCGCATTGTGCATAGTATTTACAAGGTTGTTAGCAATTGTGTTAACATCTTCATTAGTGTTATCTCTAATGGACGATTTATTCAGGAGATCCTTAAACTGGGAGCTTGCCCCCTCTTTCCATACAAGTCTCCTACCGCACGGTTTTATCGTTCTTATAGTGTTAGTTACTAGTGAAATTACAACTTTGCTCTCTTAAAGTCGACTATGTTCGTTAGACTTTTCGACTTCTTCCGACGTTTGCAGTTGTCATATCAAAAATTTAGAATTTTCTAATATTTAATTAACTATCCTTCCCGGTTATTTCCATTTGCGCAGTTCCGGAAACTCCCACCATGGCCCGGTATATTCTCCTCCGCGTCTGTGACTGGCCAATGAAAAAAGAGGCCTGAAGAGCGGCAAACCTTGAATTGAGTATTGTTTCACGGCGTCATGGGAATACGTCTCACGACGTTTTCAAGAAAATATTATAAACGTAAAAGCCATGAATGTAGAAATAGTAATATTTCTCAAGTGTAGAATCTATTTTCTCAGTCATGTTTCATTCTTTTGTCGGTTCATGATCTTTCAGTTTCACGAAATAAAATAAAATATCTTAACTGTCAGGTTAGTGGCACTCTAACCTCAAATTTCGGACAGGTGCTTGTATTTCGTGAAACTGAAAGGTCTGCAACCGATAAAAGGATCAAGAAACAGAATGACGCAAATGCATTCTGCATTTGAAAAGGTTACTATGCAGACCTTTATAACGTACCTTCACGTTTCGGAGATTTTCTCCAAAATGTCGTATGCAGTTGCAGTATTATGTACTAACCTTCCTGACGGCTGGAATTTCCACCTATCGACGTCATACCACAAAACTCTATATTCCGCGTAATATTTGAGTCATTTTTTGATTCTATAATATTGATTTTTAGTTGACAAATTGTCGTACGCCAACAAAAACACTTAAAAAATACTGATTGCATGCATGCATACTAACGGACCGCGACTTTTTCAACTGCGCAATAAGCCGAGAGCGTCTGAAGCGTTTTCACTTGGAATGCATCGTATTGCGTAATATACGCGACTGACTAATCGTGCACTCGACCCTTCCGAGGCGAGAGTCGCAAACGTCTCTCGCCCTACGCGCTGAGAAACTGCGTGGGCCAGCAGTTCTAGGAATGCCTGGTGTATTTATTTGTATTATTATTGATAGTATTTATTATTGATTTCAAATCACCCGCGCTTTTCGGCTGAAAAAGTAGCGACAGGCGGCGCACGATACAAGAACGGGGCAGCCAATAAACGTCGTTAATAAAAATAAACTGCCCGCTTGCGGTAAGGGTGGGGCCCCCTCCAGCTTGGAAATAAAAGACTCGTTTAGTTTCAAGGTCTGGAAAAAGGCGAGTTTTTACTGTACTTAAATTTTTGATTGATTGTGATAAGCATACGCAATGAATTCTTCTTTGTATAAAGGTACTACGCATTCTTCACACATGAGCATTGTTCTTTTGATTACTTCTTTCATTTTGCAGACTCGACATCTTTTATGATTTGTAGTTTTTTTATCAAGTGATGAAGGGAACTTTTAACAAAATTGCTTCGAAGTGGATAAAAAGTGACAGGTTTATGATACGAAAACCATGTGGAACATAACCTCAAGAAGGAAACGTCAAATTAAACAAAATACCTTTGAGTGGAAGAATTGTTCAAAATTGATTTAATTTACACTTAATTTAAGGTGACGTTGTGTATTAAAACGATTTTTTGTCTGCAAAAGGAAAGGAGTAATCAAAAGAACAATTTTCATGTGTGAAGAATACGACGTACCTTTATGCAAAGAAGAATTCATTGCTTATCATAATCAATAAAAAAATTAAGTACTTTGATACACAATTATAACCTGAATAATTTAAGAAGGATAGTAAATTAAACATTAGAAAATTCTAATTTTTTTGTATGATTTTCTTCCTTACCTATCACGAAAACATAGCTTCTCCTTCTTACTATGGCAGAATGTGAAATGACCTTTTAGGCGCGTAATTGCATAAAATCTTGCGAAAAATCGATTTAATACACAACTTCACCTTAAATTAAATGCAAATTAAATGAATTTTGAATAATTCTTCCACTCAAAGGTATTTTGTTCAATTTGACGTTTCTTTCTTGAGGTTATGTTCCACGTGATGGTTTTCGTATCACAAACCTGTCACTTTTTATCCAATTTTGAGTAATTTTGTTAAATGTTCTTAAACTTTAGTACTGATACTTCATTTTGAGTATTTTTGAATAATAATTTGCTTATTATTTAAAAAGTTTCTATCTATGGGCTATACGATACAGCTATGTCGCACTTACACACATCAGGTTACGTAAATGAGCACCACTATTGGTTGTTCCCTTTCTACATGTCTCATTTGACGATTTTTGACTATAACGGTCAAATGACCAGGCAGAGGGTTAATAATAATTAAAAATTTAATAACAATAATAATTTATTATTTTCACAGATTTCTCTGTAAGTTGAAGGAACCAGAATTGCTCGAGCCTTTGATGCCAGCTATAATTGCGTGCTTAGAGCACAGACACTCATATGTTCGACGTAATGCAGTTCTTGCGATTTTCACAATTTACCGCAATTTTGAGTTTCTAATACCAGATGCTCCGGAGCTAATCGCCAAGTATTTAGAGGGAGAGCAGGACATGTCCTGCAGGAGAAATGCATTTCTAATGCTTTTGCACGCTGACCAAAACAGAGCTTTGGCATATTTAACTGCTTGTCTAGATCAGGTACCCAGCTTTGGTGATATCCTTCAACTCGTTATCGTGGAACTAATTTACAAGGTAATTAGATCGATCGACTCTTCTATGCCATTACTGAAACCTAATCCCATGCAAACGTGAAAAAATTTAAAATATTCAATTTATTATGTATTTGCAGGTGTGTTTAGCTAATCCTCCTGAGCGTGCACGCTTTATCAGGTGTATTTACAGTTTATTAAACTCGCCAAGTGCTGCTGTTCGATATGAAGCAGCTGGCACCTTAGTGACTCTTTCTAGTGCACCGACGGCAATAAAAGCTGCTGCTTCATGTTATATTGAACTTGTTGTCAAGGAGAGTGACAACAATGTCAAACTCATTGTACTCGATAGGCTGATTGCGATGAAGGAATGTCCCTCACACGAAAGAGTCCTTCAGGATCTCGTCATGGATATTCTTCGTGTTCTGGGTTAGAAGAAACATATTTATTTTAATTACTTACTGCGTTTGAACTGTGCACTACCTAACTTTTTTATGCATGGCACTACTGCTAATTTCAGTTTCCTGCCATTTTCTTTTTTAACAGTTACCCCCTTCTTAATTTGTTTATGCGTAAGTAATTCAAATGGCTAGCCCTTTTTTACGCCACAATTTATTTTCACGAAAACATATGTAGATTCATAATAATCCGTTTATCTCAATTAGGCTTTGTATTATTTTATATCTGTAAGGATCGCACTAGAAAACTTCTAAACGAAAAAATATAAATAATATAAGTATTAAATGAATATATTACGTAAAGATATTTAAACAACAAAAACATGCAAGAAACGGTATTCATTTATTTACTTTTTGCCGTGGAAGACTTTCACGTGTAGAATATATTTCTGTAGAGTTGTACAAATTAAAATGATCAAAAATGAATTAATTTGATTGGTCCGAGTTTTGTCGTGCAGAATTGTGTTGCCTACATTTAATTTAATTAATTTAAATTTAAGTTAAATTATGTATTTTAAATTTTGAACCTAACCACCACCTCGGTTGTCCGATAGCTCCAACAGTTCCCGAGATAATAAAAAAAAACGAGAAAAACGTCAAAAAAGTATTCTTCTGTAGAAATCATTCATTTTTTTACCCTTTTTGAAAATTCATAAGACTCTAACGAGAAGTCGACAAATTTTGGCAAACGGCTCACATGGACACTGAAATTCTAAACTTTAACCCTTACTAAAAGAAAATATAAAAGAGTATTACTGTGGAGCCGTCAAAAGCTGCTTTTTACTGGAGCGTGATAGCCCGAAGTTAAAAGTGTTGGTTAATTACACTTGGAGTATTTTGTTTTTCATGGACAGCCCTGGTCCCATATACATATAATACGAGGATACACTTTTAGAATAAAGTTAAGCAAGTCACCTAATATTCGGGGCTGCACATGGTCCTGGGGTTGTTATGACTGAATGTTATACCCTCTTATACTGGAGAAATGAAAATGTGCCTCAAGGACGTTTCTGCTATCTACCCTCGCTTCATAGGCCTTTTCGACACCCGTCTACTCTCTCCGAGCATTTCTCCGTTCCAAAAAATAAATATTTTCACAAAATATTTATTTCCCGAGAATAAGAGGGTATCATATCCTATCATACCAACTCCAGAACTACGTACGACCCCAAATATTATGTGAGTTTTCTTAATTTTATTCAAAAAATGAGTCCGCGTATAGAGCCTTACATGCAAAGTCAAAGAAGTGCAAGTGTGATTAACTAACATCGAAAGTTGTTGCAATATTTCCAATCATGCCTTTGGAATTAATTAAAAAAAGGAATTTTAAGCAGATGGGATAAAATTAAATTATGTATTAGATTAGATGAGAAACGGTTTCTGAAATGGATAGACTTCATTGTGAAATTAACTTATCTGACTTATCACAGTCGTGAAAACTGTAACCGTATGAAAACGATGAACTTTGACCGATTTAATAACTCAAAAAATTGTAAGAAATAAAATGTGAATTTATTTGGTTAAAAAAGTTTAACCGAAAATAGCATACACGTAATGCTTCTCATGCCGTATAAGTCCTGTCAAGAATTATTTTTATTTTTTCTAAATATAACAGAAGTATCTTTTTAGATTGCTAGCGGTAACATCAGCTTTTAAAACAAACTCTCTTTTGCTTTTACACTCCTTTTATCAGGCCACGTAAAAAAATGGAACTGATGTTCATAACTGTGAGCTTAGTTCAGAGACCAAGGAATGCGAGTTTATTTGAACTCAAAATAAATATTACATTAGTAACATAACATGATAGGAGCTTAAGAAACTTTCAGTTTATCTAATAAATAGGATTATGGTTGTTGTTCTTGAAAGTGCAACAGAAAATTAAAAAAAAATTATGTTTATGTGTATAACAATATTCAGTTAGATATTTACTTTCTTTTCGGCTTATCCTATTCAAACCAAATTTGCAGTAATTAAAAAATTCGTTATCTGAGATGTCTGTTGGTCCCATGAGTAATTTCATATGGATAATTGGAATATTATTAGAAATATTCTATTGTTTAAACATCACCCTCAAAAATTGATTGAGAAGCGTGTTAAAATTAGATTTAAACAAATTAAAAGCTAGTAAAATAACATTTTAGGTTCAGATACTCCAAAATAAGTAAAAGAATTTAGTTTATTTAATACATTTGTTCTTCCGTATTTCGGTTGAATTTATAAAACTGTTCAATTTATGTTTAAAAAGTCAACAATTCATACAATTTTCAGAATTTCATTTAAAATGGTTTCAAAGATAATTCTCGGTAAAGATCCTTTAGATAAATTTCATGAAAGTTATGTAGTTTATAAATTAACTTCTAAATAATGAGTATTCTGAAAATTGCTAAAAACACGTTTTTCTTTTGCTCTTTTAAAAATGTTCCAATTTTACCTTCGGAAATGGGTGACTTTGAGAGAGAATTTATTGAAATGACTTATATTCAAAAAGAAAAAATGATATAAAGAGCGATCCTTATTAATTTATTTCTAATAGGATAAGGTGATCGTTGCGTACTGCATAAGTCCAGCAGGTGTGTAGCAGGGGAGCACATGGAAACTTAATGTGTATTCAGTAGGTGGTGAGGTGGAAAGGGAGTGGTGACCGCTTTAAAAGAACCTTATTTTATACTTCAGGAGAGATGAAGTCAGTGAAGAAATGGTGTTACAGATAAGACGTTTGTTTATTCATTTAATCTTCAGTTTTTTTGTCAGTCGTACGTGTGTTAAATTACCGTAAGATGTTATGCGAAGGCGCTTATACTTTGTTGGACTCCCGACGATGTGGGAAATGGTTCAACGTGGTTTAATGGATGGTTTGTTGGGCCGAGTGGGACGGCGATGAACGCCTGGTGGGTCAATAGGCCTGGGCAAGAATGGCATCGCCGCCTTTTCGTTCGGTGGTTGAGGCACGTCCGGTGTCAATCGCCGTGGGACCACTAGTTCGCGTTGGTGTGGTCGGCGAGCCTTTTGTTCTAGCAACTCGCGGTGTGGTTGCGGCTGTCGTGGCGGGGTGCTGTTGGCAGGGCGGTTAATGGTTTTTCTTGCTACGCAGTAATCTCTGCAGACTTGCGGGACTGCGTCTGAGCGATGCTGGGCTGGTGCCGTTGAGACGGTGAGAGGGGATCATACTCCCAGGCTCTGTACGCCGTCGCCTCGCCTGAGACCGACAAATTGACGGCCAAGGTCCTGTTGGCGGCTCGTGGTGTACCTAAATGACCTTACGGAACTTGTGTTAGCGTGTTATATCGGTAAGCGACAATTTTGTGTGTGTGTGTTGATTTCACAATTTTGTAATCACGGTAACTTGAAGACAGTTACACATAAATTTATGAAATTTGGAGGACACATTATCACCACTAATATCTCACAAGGATTTCTAAAAATATGAATTAAACTTTTTTAAGCATTTTTATATGTAATATTTTTAAAATGTGTTTTTAATAGTTAGGCTTTTTATTGATATAATTCAAAACTGATCCAACAATATAAAACTTACCTTTATTCTAGATAAATCGATTGACCTGTAACAGGCATGGCCAACGAAAGAGCAAAGTACTAAAACCTGTCACACGTCAATCCTCTGACCTATAATATTGATGTATTTTATTGAAAAGTAAGGAAGTCATGGTCATTTATAATATTTGATAAATATTTTTTGTAGTAAAACTTTTTTCATTAACATAATTCAAAGTTGATGCAAGCTTAGAAAAGATTCTTTAATTTGCGATGAATTGATTGAGGGACAGTCAAATATAAACCGGAATTTCTACCGCAGTGTCACATAAGGGACCGTGCCGTCTTAGGACTAATTGGATGCTGAAACGGGGCTATTTCAGATTTGGTCAGTACTACGTAGGCCTCCCGTCTTCTCTTTCGTTCAGGAGCTTGCGCCATGAGTGATAAAGAAGTCCCAGTGTCTGTTGCACAACGAATTATAATACAGTTTTTGAGTAAAGAACGCATAAAGCCTCATACTGTCATACTGGCCTCATACTGTCACTCTGACTTAAGCAAAAGTACAGAAATTGCACTGGACCTTTCTCAAACATTCTGCCTATATCCCTGATCTCTCACCCAGTGACTAACATTTATTTGGACCATTGAAACAGGCGTTGGGAGGTCAGCGTTTCAACACAGACGAGGAGGTAGGGCACCTCTTTCGCAAATGGCTTCCGACCCAAACACCTTCGTTCTATGATACTGCAATTCAGAAGCTATCAATCCAATGGAAAAAGTGCCTTGATTGTAGTGGAATGCGTGTAGAAAAATAATAATTGTGTACTTTGTAAAAATGTTCATTCAATAAAAAGTTATAAAAAAATCCGGTTTATATTTGACTGCCCTACGTATTAATACATTTTATTGAAGAGTAAGGAAGTTGCGTTATTTTAAATTTAGTAATGTCTATACGTCCAGACACAACCCATGTCCCCTTCCTCTTGAGAGGTTCATAGGTTTAGGCTCGACCGTGTTATAAACGTACGGACTATCCGGACGTTTAGACTAGGCCTTTAAATTTACTAGAATTCAATTCAAATATACCGTCAAAGAAGTTACAATTAATTCAACAGAATTCAAGTAAAAGCAATTATTCGCTTTGAATAAGCATAAATTGCCGAATAGTCAGCTGTACAGAAATGTATGGTTTCCCTATCACGTATATTGCGAACGGTCAGCGCTGCAACTATAAACTTTGTTTAGACTTTTTCACTGTTAAAAAGTAAAGAAAATTGCCCATATTTGAATAATAATATTTAGCTTAGTATAACGTTTTTACAAAACCCTCTTTTTTACAAGGTTTTTTCTTAGTGTTTAGCAGTTATTTCGCGAAACGTTTGAGCTATCGTTAAAAAGGGCATGAAAGTAATGTGTTTCGTATTTGTCAAACAAGATGTGCGTTTTGTAATATTTTGAAAAAAATGTTTGACTTAAAAAAACTCGAAAACCTGACGTGTAGATAAAGAACGAAGGCCAGATTTGAATTTAGCACGAAAAAATACTACGGAAACGATACGTCCTACGTAAAAGTTAAAATACTCATGGGTCACATTTTGTAGACCAGTGTAATAATACGTTACGGTGAACGTAGTTAAAACTTGAGATTCGAGTTGAGGCAAAAGTTCTTAGGTTTATAAATTATTGAACTAAATACCATTCAACATATAAATCACTTAAGGACACGTACCAAATTTTCACGGGACCTATGCTTTCTAAGAGGCGCATGAATATACCCCAAATTCCATATTACCTAAGTTTCATTTGACCGAAAATCAAGTTGCCGAAAAATCATTTATTATCATTTTTATTTTGTCGAATTGTAAACACACATAACCTCTATTTGTCCTAACTACCAATTATAATACTTTCTATTGTACCGAATTCTCATTTGGCATAATGTTCGTATTTTCGAATTTTCATTCACCATAATATTTCTTTATCCTAATTTTAATTTAATCTCATTTCTGTTTTTCCGAATTTGTATTCGAAATAAATGTCATTTGGACGAATTTATATTTGTCATAGTTTACATTTATCCAAATTATCATTTGTCATAAATTCCCTTTTCCCTAATTTTCATTTATCCTAAGATCTAGGTATCCGAACTGGCATGCGCCATAATTTCCATGTCACAGATAATTCATTTGTCCTCCCAGACTTTCTTTTAGTTTCGAAGTAGTTGATTCCCATCTAGATGTATTTAGTCTGGCCGGTAAGTCAGGTGAAGATGGCTCTGTGAAGCTCTTTGTTTCTAAATGCATAATCAAAATGCAGCTCATGTGTTCGGTGGGTAACATGTCCTAAATACTAATTCCCGAAAAATGCATGCAGAACTGCCTATATGAAGAATACGAGAAGGTAAGTGCAAACTAAATTACAAAAGTAATTTAAACAATTCATAGTTAAATTTTTATTTGATCTTATCATGTACGAAATATTACCTGGTATTATGTATCAGCAACAAGGGAGGAAAATTTTTTGTAGGTGTTCTGTAAATTAGTAATATTATTCTTCAGTTACATTTGTGAATAATTTATTGGAAACCAATTAAAAAAGGTATTATTTTTAAAAATGCTCATTTTTTTAACTTCATATAATTTTATTACTGAAGGTGCAACTTGCAATTCTGATTTAATCCCAATGTTATAGGGCGTATTTTATTCCTTGAGTGATTCTCTAGAAATCTCATTGGTACATTTTTATTAAACAAATTTTATTTAAGACAAGTATTACACAGCTCCACAAAAAAAAGTTGTCTACCCCAGAAATCAGAAT
>CAKNWW010195959.1:0-13772 GCA_932074435.1 Andricus kollari
GCACAACAGAACCCATGTTGTTGTAATTGTTTAATTCCAGGGAACAAGCCATATTCCTGTCTTAGCAAATGAAAATGTGCCAAATATCAACGAAAATACAACACGTTACTACATTATGATGTGCAGAATGAAATTAGTCCAGAGAGTTGTGTCAAAACTACGGGGTCGACTAGTGCGCATACAGCTGTTGTAAATCGCACAGATAAGAGTGTTCAATCTTCTAGTAGCTCGGGTAAGAGTAAGATTGCAGCATTACAAGCGAATGATGTCTCTCTATTAATTGAAATCCCATCTGTACATTTTTTAAATACTTTTCCAAATCTTACAGGTAATATTCTTTTAGCTATGGCTCTGGTAGACGTTCGAGCTGATAATGGTCGAGTCTATAAATTTAGAGTACTTTTAGATCAGGTATATGAGTGTTGTTTCGCATCAGAAAGAGCGGTAAAAATCTTGTGTCCGAAATATGACAAGATTAATGCTCTTGTTTATGGAGTTGGTTGTTCAGAAATCAGATCAGCTAGAATATTAGCTTATTTTCAATTGCTTCCAGAAGAAAGGGTTGTAAAGTTTTGGACTTGCAGTCATTAGTATTATTAAAGCTCACATCTTACCATCCACTTGTAAGATCAGGGGGGGGATAGAAACACAAATAAAAGAATTTTTAGTGGCTGATCCTGGCCCATTCAACACTAATATATCGATATTGATAATATATCTAATAATATAATACTAATAATAATAATAATAATAAAACACTCATATATCGAATATCGATTTCGTTTTAGGTGCAGACAAATTTGGATCCTGCATATTACCAGGTTTAAAACAAGGGATTTGAGGGACCCTGACCGCGCAAGCAACTATTTTTGGCTGGATCCTTTCTGGTCCGGTTTCAAATCAACTGTCATCTGTAGTTTTTTCTTTCTCAGTTCATCATGACGTGACATCTGAGATATTTCATGAGGATTTAGCTTGTTTTTGGGCTTTGGAAGAACTCCCAATTAAAATACCTTTAAATGAAGAAGAACTCAGCTGTGAACAGCAATTTATTTCAACCTATAAGCGTTCAGATTCCGGGCATTACATAGTCCGCCTACCATTTAAAAATGGGCATCCGATTGTTATCGGTAACTCTTTCGGAAGAGCCAGAATCGTGCTCACAAGAACATTACGTCACTTATCGGGAAAAACTGAGCTGTTAGAGCAATATTGTGACTTTATGTCCGAATACGAACAACTAGGTCACATGAAAGTCATTCAAATGGAAAATCTGAAAGATTCTCTACAAACGGTGTATTTACCTCACCATCCCATTATTCGAGCCACCAGCATTGCAACTCGTTTGCGTATTGTTTTTAACGCTTCTAGCCCTACTTCTAACAACACATCGTTAAATGCACATCTACATATTGGTCCCAAAATTTTAACAGATCTAATTTCTATTACCATGGGATGGCGAGAGCATCGCTACGTATATCTAGCGGATGTGGAGAAGATGGCAGTCTCCTGATAAGAAAATTGTAGCTTATCAATTGGCCACGGTCACCTACGGTACAGCAAGTGCTCCTTATCTTGCTAACAGAATAATTAAACATTAGCGCAAGATGAAGGTCCAAACTTTCCGCTCGCATAGAATGTTCTTGAGAATAATGTTCACGTTGACGATGTTTTGTTTGGTGCTGATACCATCGGGGAAGCTGAACAAATTCGATCACAAGTTGTTCAGATAATAGACAGTGGACGTTTTTATTTAAGAAAGTGGGCTACTGATGATAGCGAATTACTGAATGAATGCCCTTGTAGCCAACACGAACGAGCCTTGGATTTTCCACTCGCTGAGCGCGTGCAGATAAAAGTTCTCGGATTATGTTGGGATCCGTTGTCTGATGCTGTCCAAATCAAGTTTAATTCTGAACGTATTCAATTTCCTACTAAGAGAATAGTTCTCTCGGTTATCGCTAAATTATATGATCATCTCGGTTGGTTAACTCCTGTGATAGTTATAGCAAAGTTGTTGCTGCAAGAATTATGGCTGTGCAAGCTCGATTTGGATGAAAAGTCACCAGATGATCTTCTGTTTCAGTGGCTTGAATATTATTATGCTCCTGTGAACTTAGAACATTTAAAGATTCCGCGATGGATAGGACAACTGAAATCGAATTCAATTTGCGAATTACACGGGTTTGCAAATGCTTCTACCAAAGCTTATGCAGCAAATGTACATTTACGCATTCTTGATAAGTCTGATCATGCTCAGGTCACTTTATTGCTATCAAAACCTAAAGTAGCTCGTATTTCTGCAATAAGCATTCCTAGAGTAGAGTTGTGTGGGGCTGTTCTTTTAACTATCATTGTTAAATATGTTGCTTCGACTATGAAACTTGGAACTGCACCTATTTATTGGCATACCGAATCTACTATAGTATTGTGCTTTCTGAAGAAACATCCTTCCAATTGGAAAACATTTGTTCCGAATCGCGTTGCCTTGATACGCTAAGTGGCTTTATGTTACCACCATGGACAATCCTGCTGATTGTGCATCCCGGGGAATCTCTCCAAGGGAACTTATCGATCATCCCTTCTTGTGGCATGGGTCGCCTTGGCTTTTAGGGCTTTCCACTGGTTGGCCAGAAAAACGTCCTTTGTTAGATCCTGACGTTGATTTGGAACTTAAGCCACAAAGTTCTCATCAAGTTAGTAGTGTGGACGAAGCTACGTTTTCTGTGGTACATAAATACTCTTTATGGCAAAAAATACTTCGTGTAACGGCCTATTGCCTTCGTTTCGTCAAACCCTAAAGTATAAAATTTCCAAAAAAAAGGGGTTAAACCACAATACCCATATCTAGCATTTCAGACGTCAGAAATCGACCAAGCTCGATTGTTCTGGCTTCAATCTGTTTATAAAGATTCCTTCGCAATCGAATTGAGGGAACTTCACGAAAAAAGTATTCTTACTACCAAGTCCCCTTTGAAACCATAGACTCTGTTCTTGGACTCGAACGGATTGTTGCGTTTCGGAGGTCTCCTTCGCTTTGTCCCCATTAGTTATGACGAAAAACTCCCAATTATCTTACCTCGTCATAAGGTCAGTGTACTCATCGCTTCACATGCCCATCTGAGATCCTTGCATGGAGGATCATTATACAAAGGTCTGATGAATAAATGTATCAGTTGCGTTTGTCAGCGTGAGTCTGTTCCGCAGCAACTCATGAGCAATCTTCCCGATTTTATTATTACTCCTAGTTGACCCTTTGCTTATACAGGGGTTGATTATGCAGGCCTTTTTGATATTCGATTGGGTTCTGGTCGTGGGCATAAAAGTCGAAAGGCATATATTTCTTTATTTATTTGCTGCTATACTAGGGCAATTCATATCGAACTTGTAACAGATTGTTCTTCGTCCGCTTTTTTGGCAGCTTTTCATCGCTCTTCTTCTCGAAGAGTAAGACCTGCTCACATATATAGCGACAATGGAAAAACTTTCAAGGTGCGGATAAGGAGTTGAAGAAATGGCTTCAGGCACATGAGCAAGATAATGCCTTGCATGATCAGCTCGCTACAGAAGGAACCTTGTGGCATTTCATTTCACCCTTTGCACCTCATTTCGGGGTTTGCAGAAGGCTGGAGTGAAGAGTATCAAACATCATTTGCGTAGTCGAAGCTTCACTTAATTAGCGACCAATATTAAGTGTTACACCAGTAAAGATGGTTTGATTCGTACGATAAAAATTAAAACTTCGAATTCCGAATATGATCGTCCGATCACCAAGCTATGTCTTTTACCTCTTAATTCGAATGAAGAACAAGAGCTTTATGAACAAAATTCTGCGAGTAGATAATTTGTCTCTTCTTTTTTTTTAGCTATAAGTCTTCAAATTGAAAATCACTCTTAATTTGGTGTGCTAACACATTTTTAGTTTTGTTGTTGTTTTCTTTTACCACTATTGAGAGTTTTAGGTACTGTTGCTACAAGAATTAAGTTTTTTTCTTGTTAAGACTTCTTTGTGGAATTGTTTCTTCATGACGGGCGGCTAAGACTCTCTTCCTAGCTCATATTATTAACTTAATTTTTGTTTTTGAGGGCGTTCTATTTTTTTTTTGTATATGTTCTCAACGACTTAAATTTTACAAGCACATGATAAGGGATCATCCATATGTTACATAAGCCATTTTCCTTTTGTTTAGATAAAGACGAGAACAAAAATGCTGTGAAGTTGAGAAGGACACAAGGATATAAACAAAAGAATAACGGCTTACGCAATATATGGACGATCACTAACGTGCGAATATTGTGAGTTTAATAATGATAATGTAAGAATGAAAGTGTGTCATCGTAAGAAACCACTCGGGTTTTCCGAATCTTCAATATGTAAGAACGCGTGAAACATGGCCGTTTAACCAGAAAGATAACATTAGAATTGTCCAATTCGCGCAAAGTAATTATATTATTTGCTTAGTAAAAAATAGAGACAATCGGTTTGACGTTCAAGGAGGTCTTAGCCGCGAGTTTTACTTCAACTTATCAATAAATAAAGACTGTACGATGTTTGCTTAAAAAGTTTCGAAATCATTGACTCAACCTGATCTGGTGCAAATGGAATTATAATAATTATCAATTAAAAATTATAGAGTTTATTATGAATTCAAAGACCAAGCATTGCCAGAATCTTTTTGAGTTGACTCAGAAATGAAGCTTTCATACCTCCAAGACAGCCGATTATGAGAACTACAAGATGGACTTTGTAGCCTTGGTACAGCCTGCTTAGCTCGAAAAGAAGTGCTTGATATTTCGCCCGTTTTTCTTCCTCCTTTCCCGTGACATTACCATTGGCTAGTGCCGAGAACTCAATTACGTAAATGATCTTAATCTTCAGATCTTGGAGGAAAATATCAGATTTCGTAACACTGATACGTTGAATAATGGAGAATGAGAAATTCCAGTAGATCGTACACTGATCATTCTCCACAACAGACTCGAGTTCCCCCTGGGCGTATGACAAGACGGGCAATAGATCAACACCATAGAACAGCCTAAGATGGTAATATAACACGTTTAGAGCCGCATTGTGTCTCTCGATGTACCCGTAACGTGCATACTTTGAGCATCCACTGAGAACATGCCCAAGTGTTTCTGGCCCTTGCTTACACGCTCGGCAATTAGTATTGCCTACAGGTATATTCATTATGCGCCCGCGGTAAACTAAGGTGTCTATAACGCCGTCTTGACAGGCAAAAAGAAATCCCTCAGTCTCCGATCTCAATGCAGCAGACTTGAGAAACATGTTAGACAGACTCATCGAGAGTTATTCTCTACGTATGATGCTGTAGAATTTAACATGAAGGGGCTTGTCAGCATGTTCTCTTAGTGAAAGCGTATGTTCTGCTTCCTGTACACCACTTTTGAGCACCGAAGGTGTCAGTGATGCTAGGCCATGTTGGTGTACGAGTCGCATAAGAGAATCTGCACTATGTAGAACTTAGCAAGCTGTAGGCAGAATCATTCTTCGATGAAGACACTCCAAGGTTAGCAAGCCTCTACCCCCTTTATCTCAAAGTAGGTATATTCGAGGTACGGAAGATCTAGGATGATGACTTCGATGGATTGTCATCATTTTGCGTGTGCTTCGGTCAAGTTGCTTCAACTCATCAACGTTCCACTTTACTGTGCCAAATATGTAGAGCAAAACAGGAAAGGCCAGCATATTGGTCGCCTGGATCTTATTATTTCTAGATAATTCGGAAGCCCAAATTTTCCTGAGAATATGGCGATACCCTTTTACAAGGGCCGTTTTTAACACACGCACATTTTGGGTTGCCGCTTGCGATATTCCATGATATGTATATCTACCAAGATGTTGAATGGTATATCCGCCTATGAGTTGAACATCCTGATCGTCACGCGATGGTGTAGTTTCTAGTCGTCCTTGGTGTAGGTGGAAGCAGGCAAGCTTGTCCAGTCCAAGGCTCATGCCAATCGCTTCGGAGTACCTATTCACCGCCTCCACAAGGATGTTAAGATCCTCTTTCGAGGAAGCAAAGAGTTTAAGGTCGTCCATGTATAAAAGGTGGTTGACCTTATATTCCCTTCTTTTCGGCTGGCCACGTAGGTATCCAGAGATTTTGCCTCGGAGGACAATAGATAGAGGCAAGAGGGAGATGCAGAAAATTGTCGGACTTAAAGAGTCTCCTTGGAAGACCCCCCTCTTATATCTGACATAGCTGGTAGTCACTTGTCTTTTGTCAGATGTTATGACAAATCTTGTCCGCCACAAGAAAATCAGCTCTTTTATGCATCTAACTATTTTTGGATGCACCTCCAGGCACTCAAGGAGCCTAATAAGTAACTCATAGTTCGTGTTATCGAATGCCTTACGGTAGTCAATTCAAGCCATGGACAGATTGCGTCGATACCTGATCGGGTCTTGGGTAATACACCTGTCTAGTAACAGGTTCTCCCTGCAACCTGCCAGCCCTCTCCTGCATCCACGTTGTTCAATTATTGCACTCGACACCGGCTCGATAGATGTTAATATCCTCTCTTTGAGGATACCAGTGAATAGCTTGTAGATGATGTTTAAGCATGCTATGGGCCTGTAGTTCTGTGGACTTGGCAAATCTCCGGTTTTAGGGATCAATACCGTGCGTCCTTATACTAGCCACAGCGGGATGGGTTCTTCTCCGTTTAAGAAAGTAGTAAATATACGATCTAGATGTTGGTGCGTAGAAGTGAACTTCTTTCACCAAAAGTTGTTGATTTTATCTGGCCCTGGTGCTGAAAAGTTCTTAGTTCTAGCGATAACTTTCTTCACTTCTTCAGCAGTAATTAGTGGACAGTCTGCCTCTGGAGCCTGCAAGCTTTGCCTTTGGCAAAAGTTACGAAAGAGTGATATATCTGAAGCGTCTTAATTTAGCTGATAAGTATCTCCATACACTTTCTCCCAGAAGACTTGAATCTCTTCTCGGCTAGATGCATTTTTAACGGCACTTGAGGTTTTATTGAAAAGACGAGAAGGATGAGTTGAAAATGTGGAATTTTCCTGAATCCATTTTACTCGTCGTTTAAGGCGCTGTTTCGCTATTCAAAGAGATCTTATTTTTTGCGTCCAGTGCTGCTTGATGGTCAACGGTTTACACTTGTTCAGCGTCTCTCCGTTTTAATTTTAAACTGAAGCTGTGCAATACGCTCGCCAGTCTTACTCAAGTGTACTGAAGTATCGTTACTTCTATTGTCGCTAAGCAGGGAGACCGTCTTCTCGTAAACAACACAGTTCAGATTCCAGAGATTAACATCTTCGGGGATCAAATGGGGAAGAACATTGTTAGCGTCAGATAATTTGTCCATCCTGAGAAAGACGTTTTGGTGGATAGATCTCCTACTTCTCATGTTGGCATTATCGGCTATCTGTAAAAAATGGTCTTGCTGGAACGGGTGGTATTTTCGCTTTAGGATGTTGCTCTTCTTCTTTCCGATAAAGAGCTTCATATCCGTTTTTTCGCAAAAAGGATACCTGGTCTCTTAAATACTGAGGCGTTTTATGAGCATATTCCGGGTGCATATTGACCCAACGTTCATGTAACTTCTGCACGAATCCTCTTCGCGCCGGGGAGCTTCTTTGCCAACAGGTAAGTATGTCCCTCCTGAGTTGGTCCAACCACTTAAATCGATGTTCTCGCGTTTGTCCGGGTCCATTGCCTGGTCGTCGCCTTGGTTCGGTCCTATTGCCACTCCCAACTGAACCACGGTCTCCATCCGAGAGAGGCCTATTGTGGGTGGCACTGTACGGTTTCTCGGTAGGTGTGACTCACTCGGTAAGGAAGGGAGTTGTAGGAGGCAGTAATGTGGGGGAGGGGTAGGTTTTTAGATTGATCTAGAATTCCTGTGTTGTTTATTCAAATAATACGTTCGTTCCGCAACACTGCTCCGACCCGCGTCGATGATGAATCTCACGAGCGATCACCCCAGGCGAAGAGCTTCACAAAGTCATCATTCAAAACTCTCCACTCGGGCCCATTTGTATCCAAAGTTTTTAGATTTATGCCTCATTCACTTCACTGAAAATCTTGATCATTCATTTCTTATAAACTGTTTGTCGCCACACTTTCCTTCCCTGGCATACCTTCTCAGCTTCCTTTACGGACATGCATTGTCTCATGCAAGCTCGTGTGTTATGTTTCTTCGTATTAGGGTCTCATTCACACATTCTAACCATCTTTTCCCCGGGCTTCATCTGGGTATGCTGCCATTTACTTTACCTTAATATACTTGTTTCGTTAGTCGTTCATCTTTCATTCTCTCAACATGCCCAAACCATCTTAATGAATTTCTTTCACATATGTCAACCAGTGTCTCCTCTACACCCCATTTTTTTAGGATTTTCTCATTACTGACTTTGTCCATTAGCGTTTTACCACATATATTGCACATGAGCTTGATGCCATTGCGTTAATTTTACTCTTATCCTTTTCTTGGTAGGTCCAGGTCTCGCTACCGTTCATCACAATGGTTGTAAATATGTAATTATATGTTGTTCTTTGTGCTTTAAGTCATTTATTTTTACTTATGATAGTGGATCCTGCTCTACCGATAACCTCCTTCCCTTCGTTTATATGCCTATCTAACTCTTTATCTATCTTGCCATCCTTAGTGAGTAGGCTACCAAGATATACGTACATATCAACTTGTTCCATTCTCTCATCGTTTAAGACAATGTTGGATATTGTTTTCACACCCTTTCCTTCAAACACCATAATTTTTGTTTTATTTACGTTTATTTTGACACCCATGTTCTTCATGTTTGTATTCAGTTTGCTCAACATTCTTTGCAAGTCTTCGACTGACTAACAACCTTATCATCTGCGAACGCTAACCCACATACCCTCACTGTACCGAGATCGACACCTTCCTCCTCGAAGAGGGCCATTCTTATTCACTTGTCCATTAATATAATAAATATCCATGAAGACATAACGCATTCTTGTGTAACATCTTGTATAATATCGAACCAGTGACTCAGTTTCCCATTTACCCTTACACTCGGCTTGCTACCTGCATATATTGTTTTTGTTGCTCGTAGAAGCCATGCATTGACTCCGTACTCTTTCAGGATTTCCCAAAGTTTACTTCTTTCCACCTTGTCAAACTTGGGCTTCCCATATCTTTTCTTCTGTTATTTTCATTACCCTATGAATAAGTATTTTAGACTATATTGTACTTACGGTACTTAATAGGCTGATACATCTGTAATTATTACAGTTGCTTTTATCTCCCTTTCTTTTGTATATCGGAACGACAATCGCCTTTTTCAGTCATCTGGAAAAAACTGGCACAACCTGTGAGGTAATATGTGGTCGCAACCGTATTGAAGCATTTTAGCGTTAATACTGGCTACACCCCTGGCTTGGTCGGTTCGGATGCCAAGCTTCGGTCCCAGAGCTCGTCCGTGGCCATCCCTGGTCTGCACCAGCAGCCTGACCATTCTTTAGGTTGTTAATTATATCCCTAACCTCAGAGGCACAGACTCTCTCAATCAAGTTTTTAAACGTATCGTGTTCTATGCCGCAGTTGTGTTGTCCTGTAGCTTCACCTACCAATAATTCCTCAAAAGAGTCTCTCAAAGCGTCTAGTATCCCGTCTGTATCATATAGTATTTCACCCTTGATGTTTCTCATGCTGACTAACTATGTACTTCTACTTCATTTCATAATGATCAGCGCCAGTCTATAAAAAAGTTTCTCGCTTCCTTCAAAATCGATTTGCACTTTCTTCTCTGCTTCTGTTTTGATTTTACTATTACTTTCTTTGACGCGGTTTCCATCATTCCACCACGCATCATCAGACATTATTCCTACAACCGAAGTACCACACACTTCGGTCGCACTTCTAACAATGATATCCCGGAACATAGTTCATGCGCCCTCTATATCTTCATTGCTTATTAGCGCAGCCCAAGTTTCCCTATCTATGCGTTTGTTCATCCTATTTTTAAAATCTATCCGCACTTCCAGTTTCCGTAATTTCTCGATTTTGATTCGCATTTATTTCGTCTGTTTGGTTCTCTGTCTTCTACATCCTTGACCTAAGTTCATTTTTGAGACTAAAAGGTAATGACCAGTATTACATTCAGAAACCCTCATAACCCTTGTATCTTTTACTAGCTCTCTCAGTCTTTCATCCGTTATAAAAAAGGCAATTATAATGTGGCTCTCCTCTGCATCATCTGGATGATTTTATCCTAAACCAAGTATTTGTAATAAACAATCCCTTTTCTAAGCAAAAGCTAACTAATCTGTTTCTGTTACTATTTCTTTTCGGGTCCCCTAAATTACCTAGCACCCATTCTGTACCCTGTCGTTGGACACCAGCACATCCATTCATATGTTCTAGTAGAGTGATTCTATCACCATGATCGCAAGTAACTATATCATCATATAACGTATCCCAGACTCCCTCATTCATAATCAGACTACCCCTTGATTACTGCGTCATTCACTATCTACACCTGACCATTTTCTAGGGCTGAGTCTGTTACATCGATATTTAAGAACTCGTCTATTGGCTATTAAAGTGGGGCACACCTAACAATGATTTCCTGGAACATTGTCATTGCGCCCTCTGTATCTTCATTGCATATAAGGGTCTCCCAAATTGTCCTGTCCAGGCATTCGTTTATCTTGTTTTGAAATTCAATTCGCATTTCCGGTTACTGCAAATTCCCTATCATGATTAGCGCCTACCTCGTCTTTTTAGTTCTCTTTCTTCTCACTCACTAACCCAGCTTGATTTTTAAAACTGGTGGAGTCCACGTCAACTGATCAAGGAAATTTTCCTGTCGGAATTGGATTTGGCTGTAATTCAGGATATATGATTTCTTGGGGGTGAAACAAAATCTCACCAAATATTTTTCAAAAATTCGAAAAAATGGCGGAGATATTGGACTTCGAGTTTTTGGACAACTTTTGTTTTAAATTACGTATATTGGGTTTTAATGGACCGATTTAACTTTTTGATGTCTGAATTTACTTGTTTTAAGATACACTTAAAAATAATATTAAAAAAAATTAAAATTAAATTTTTCGAAATTTTTCAAAATAAAATAAAATGAATACATAAAAATGAAAAACGCGTTTCCCAAAAAATTTAATTTTTCATTTATTGTTTTTTTCGTCAGAGAAAAGTATAAGTGTGGTCTACAACTCCTGAAATTATTGGAGTGGGTTTGCCATTGGTTTTCGAGATAAAAGTTCAAATGTCAGGTCTTCTATGGCGCGGCGCGACTCAGTAGGCAAATTAAAGTGTCTGCGGACAAATTAATTCTCAAACCACAATTATTTTCATCATGTTTACATTTTTTTTCAAGCAAAAAAATGTTTTTAATACTTTTTTATTTCATATACAAAATGACAATAACCAAAATTTTTGACGTTTGAAGAATACCGTTCGTTATAAAATATTCAGATTCATTCAAAAAGATCTAGAATCAATAATACAACAATTTAGAAATGATTTTTAGTGAAACTGTAGAAGTTTAAACATTTGTTGGATTTGTTATAAACAAATATGTAGATGAAAATAATTTCGTGGGGATTAGCAAGGTTTGGTCACTTAATTTTAACTAAATTTTTACAATATATAGACAAAAAGGGGTTGTGATTTGGAATAATGAAACTTGATAAATAATTTGTTATGTAGTAAACAAATTATTAAATTTTATTATTAGAGAAGCTCGTGTAACGCGCAAAATTTGTTAAATAAGTTTGTTTAAATAATTATTAAGCCATAATAACAGGATAATTTAGGATTGTTTGTATAAAACATGGTATTTATTTTTCCATAAATAGTGGGAACGGATAATTGTTTATAAAATTTGTTCACTATGTAATAAAAAATGTATTTATTTTCATTTATTCAACTCACAAACCCCTTTTGTCTATGCATTGTAACAATTTAGTTGTGTCATTGTTTCTAGATCTTTTTGTATGAATCTAAATATTTTATAACGAACGGTACTCTACAAAAGTCAAAAATTTTTGTTGTCATCTTGTTTATGGAATAAAGAATCTGCCCTCCGCGCGGGTACGTTAAAATCGCAAGCTGCGCGCGCGTCTCGCAAATTTGCCCGCGCTTATGGCGCGCGCCTATCGGATACTCACCCCTGCATGCGGGGCTCTGCTGGGATGGACCGATACTTCCCTAGCTACTCGTGGGAACAACATGGAACAATTAAATAAAAATTTAAAAAAACCGGAGTTTATGTGAGGAGTTAGGAGATCCTTTGGAGGTAACGGAGGTAGTGGAGCGGAAAAGCAAGTTTTTAACCCGAAGAAAATTGAACAATTTTGTAACGGACACCAAACAGACGGACGTTCGTATCGCGGAGATGGAGGAAATGATTATGGGAACAGAGGGTGGAAGCTCACTATGAGACCTCTTGAGACAAACAGGCGACGAGACTCCTTCGTTCGGGGCATTTAAAGTGGTTTTGCATGTCCTCCAGAGTCCGGAAAAAGACAGAGGTTCTGAGATGCCATCGCTGTCAGGGCTTTGACAACATGGCAGCAATATGCAAGGGTCCAGGCATGACCAAATCATGTTAGAGGTGCGGCAAGGAGGGCCACAAGGTTGCGGAGTACGTCAACACCTCTCAGTGCTCGAAGAAAACCCATAACCAATTATCTGCGGGGATGCTGCGATGTATGCCGTTCAAATAGGTAGCCCAGTCAAAGAAGTTGCTAAAAGGGCACCTGTACCCAGCCACACGCAGCCATGATGCCGAAGGCCGACGAGCCCGTTCCGCCACACTGTCGTGCTAGTGAGAACGATGCGTGCATCATGGTTGGGGTTGGATGAAGAAGACCAAATTCGCATGAACAGCAGGACACCAAGCCATGGTGCACAGTGGACCTTTTTTGAAATTCTGTCTCAAAATCGTAGAACTTTGGATCGGAATGACCTAGAGGCAAAAAAAATCGTTTATTGAATACTAAAAACGCTTAGATTTTACATTCTATGTGCTATACATGTTTTTATATAGATTTTTATATGCTTAATCCGAATCTGATATGTAAATCGTTGTAAAATAAAATCCAAAATGGCGGAGTCAATATGGCAGACTAAAATTGTGAAACCAAACCGATTTGACTAAAATTTGCTACAAGTTGGGTTTTCAGGTCGCTGATTACAAATCCAAGGTCAACAGTTAAAAATTCAAAATGGCGGATCCAATATGGCGGACCAAAATTGTAAAAGGAACCCGATTTGACTAAAATTTGCTACAAGGGTGTTTTTTGGGTCGCTGATTTCAAATATAGGGTCAAAATTCAAAAATTCAAAATGGCGGATCCAATATGGCGGACGAAGATTGTAAAAGGAAACGGATTTGACTAAAGAATGCTACTAGGGTTTTTTTTTGGGTCTCTTATTTTAAATCCAGGGTCAGAATTAAAAAATTAAAAATGGCGGATCCAATATGGCGGAACAAAATTGTAAAAGGAAATCGATTTTACTAAAATTTGCTATAAGGTGGTTTTTCGGATCGCTCATTTTAAATCCAGGGTCAAAATAAAATAATAAAAAATGGCGGATCCAATATGGCTTTTTTAAATTCTGGAATTTTGACTTTGGATTTCAAATCAGCCACCTGCAAACCCACCGATAGGCTATTTTATGTTAAATAAATTTTGTTCTATCATTGTGGTCCGCCATATTGGAACCGCCATTTGTAATTTTTTAATTTTGACCCTGGATTTGAAATCAGCGACCCGGAAAAC
>CAKNWW010195960.1:0-21968 GCA_932074435.1 Andricus kollari
AGTATACTCCTTTTTTTTCCTATATTCTTTTCCACTACTTTTCCCTTTTCTCCATTTTCTTAATTCTCTTCTGACTTCCTTCTTCTTCTGTTTACATTCCTCATCCCATCCACTTTATATCCCCTCCTTCACTAACTTCTTTTTTGCTTGTGCACTCTAATACTCTTTTTATTTCTCCTATTATTATTTCCATCTCCTCGTTTACATTTCCTTCCCCCATTTTGATACTCCTGACTTTTTCTTTCAACTGTTATTTACCTTCCATTGACCAATCCCCTCTTCTTGCTCTTTTTACTTTTTCTTCTTTTTTAGCCTTATTGTTATTACTCACTTCTCCCTCTACTGTCACTATTTGAGGGCAAGTGATTCGAATCTATATAATTCCCTACCTCTAGTTTCTTAATCTGCTCCGTTACCTCACCGTCCACTACCACATAATCAATTACCGTTCCCCTCTTTCCTCCTGAACGTGTATATTCCCCTTCCTCACCCCCTCCCCTATACTTCCGTTTAGAATAAACCATCCCATTTCGCCTAGGCTCTTCAGCAATTTCTCACCCTCCCCATTCACTATCTTGTCTTTGGATTTCCTTCCTCGCTCTCCACCCCATTCCTTTCTTCCTCTATCTCCTCTATCTCCTGTTCTCGCATTAAAATCTCCTCCTATTATAAGCCTTATCTCTTGCTTATTTTCTTCCATCAGTTCTCTCATCTCCTCTCATTTCTCCTGCATACCTCCGTTCACAACGCTTTAAATTAGAAATAAGACAATTTAACTTCTTCCTAAAGAAATTGCCCAAATTGAAAAATATTATTTTGAAGGTTTTGAATTTTGAAAGCTTCTGTTTTTGTGTGGTCAATTTACAATTATCCAATTTTAAACGCTTTTATTCAGAATTGATACAAGTTCAATTCCTTTTAATTCCATTCGAAATATTCTCCTTCTTTCAACATTTTGCCTATCTACAATATTTAGAGTTGAGTATTCTAACATTACGTCATACGCAGTCGGTAACGTCGAAATCTATAAGGCTTTTATCACATGTTCGAATGCAAAGTATTGCTTACATACGAGTTTGAAGAAAATTAATTTGTGACCGTCCGCGAAGAAAGGGACCTAATGCGTCAAAGCTGAATTTTACAGGACGGACGATCGTAGAAGAGTCCGCAGGTCAGCATTTGAGTAGTGGGGATGCGTCTACGAAAAGCACCCCCTCCACTTATCAATACAGTTTTAGGCACGAGCCAGTGTAGCACACGGACACGTCGCGTACAGCTATGTGGTAAGTGGTGGAGCTGGCTTTCGTAGGCCTCTCGTTCGGTCTCCGCGTACGCTTATCATCCCTATGTGTGTAGCTTAATAACAAAAAAAGTAATGAACTTAAACAATTTCTGATTATTGGAAATGAAAGAGTAACTCAGAAAATATCGATTGGTTAAGCAAATTGAAATCCATTTTTTCCGTATTAGGTCCCTTTTTTCACGGACGGTCACATTTTTTTTAGAGCTGTTGTTCTTTCCCCTTTAGACCCTGTTGTTCTTTTCCCGGTGGTGTTCTGTACATTTTCGGATTTTTTATGGTGAATCCTGCTTCTAATTTATCTTCACTACTTCCTCTCTCCGCCCTATCCCTCTTCCTATTTATGAATGGCTCTATTGAGCCAAAACTCTCCGCCCTTAATCTCTCCCGTTCTACAGTTTTTTTGTACTATCCTCTCTTTTTTGTCTCAAGTTTCGGCGTACAGAATACTTCCTCGTCCGAATCCCTTTCTCCTTTGCTATCGCTGTCCCAGTTATCCATAAAGCCGATTCGCAGTGACCTCTGTCTGTAACCCCATACGTAACTTTCGTTAAATATATCTGCACTGTGCTACCCCACCCTGCTACCGTACCTTCTTCCGTGCTTCTCTTTATCTTTCCCTCCCTGTCGCCGCCACTTGGCTGCACTTGTCTCCCCACCCTGCTCCTCACGCCAAGCAACCTAACCTCCCAGCCTTTCCAAAACAGTCTCAAGCTCACAAATTATCACCAACCTCTTCACTTCTATTATATTTTTCAAACAATCTCACAGTACCAAAACCCTCAATCACACTTCTGCAATCAACTCACCTCAAATTCCACTTAAAATTCAATAAAATTCGCACTGCACAATCACCGATTTTGGCAATCCATTAATAAAAATTATAATGTGCCGTGATTGAGGTTATAACCAAGGTTATAACCTCAATATTTCCGATGACTAACAAGTCATAATACTTTTTGATTTGTTGAGTAAGGCATCTTTTATGACACATGCATGATTTCAGCCCTTTTCGAAGCCTATGAAGCGGGGATAAATCTCGACTTTTTACTTCCTAGGGACTGAAAAGTGACGTCAGAGGTGAATAATGAAAATGATACGTTTATGAGCTCGCATTTTACTATTATTAGCCAACTCACCGTAAAAACTGTGAGGAAATTTTGGTTGCAGATAATAGAATTTTGCGGTTATATATGGAAAGTTACCATATGTAACTGATCAAATTACCGTAAATTACCGAAACTTTTCATAAATTTCCGAAAATTTATGGAAATTTAAAAAAAATTAATTTTGTGTCATTTATGGTAATTTACCATATTTAACGATAAAATTAACATAAATGACCACCGAATTTCATAAATTTCCGGAAATTTAAAAAAATCAATATTGGATAATTTTCCATATTCACCGATAAAATTACCATAAATGACCGAAAATTTCCATAAATTCCCGAAAATGTATGAAAATTTTACAACATGAATTTTGGGAAATTTATGGTAAGTTACCATAAATCACCTCTAAAGTTAACGTAAATTACCAAAAATTCCCGGCAATTTTTTAATTGAATTTTTGATAATTTTGAATGAGTTAACATAAATTTCATGCTTCTTTATTCAAAATCTAAATGGACGAAAATCATGACTGTGTTTCGAGAAATGTCTGAAATGGTATATAATGGTATAATAATAACAATCAATCGGATGAATTACAAATCATTGTTAATGTGAGAGAAGAAGTGCTTGGATAAAAGCTTTAAAACGTGATTTCTCTGAAAATGAACTCAAAAATGGATGAATTTTTGTTAAATTTTTATTTTTACGAGTTAGACACTTTATAATAAGTAAAATATTTCAGTATTTAAATCTTACATTATTTATACAACTTAACGCACTGCCAAAATTCCAAAACTGTCACCACCAACAGTCACAACAATACAACCTAACCTCAATCACGGCACATTATCATTTTTCTTAATGGATTGCTACATTGCACACTTTTCAAATTGCCAACAATAATGAAAGAAATGGATTTTCTATCTGAAAAGCAAAGCGATATCACAATTTTTATTTACTTTCGTCTAAAAAAATTAATTTTAGTCAAATTCCTATTTAGACAATGCTTTGCACTCCACCAAGTGATAAAAGCCTTATGTTAGAATAATCAATTACAACTTTGAAATTCAAAAGCATTTAATACATTTTTCTTCAATTTCAGATGCTTTCAATTCGAAATTATCAAGAACAAATGATAATAATCTAGCCGGAGTTCTCCGCGTGTGAGAGCCGAATGGCGTTCGACTGGTAACTTCAACAACTTGAACACTGATAGAAATGGTAATGTTGATTTAACCATATGATCGTGGGTTGAAAAATTACGAGGATATTTATAATATAATACGTGTACTTCAATCATAAAGAGTACGAAATGCACTTACTGAAATATGGTAAATACAAGTTATTTATATTTGTGGTACAAAAATTTAATATATGTGTTGCTATTGTATTAAATGTGTAATTCTATTAAACACTTGCCTGAGGGAACTATCTCTGAAATATGTCGTTTAGCAATACCCTCTGTATGACTGATTTACCTGACTCGCTTTGTTTTGTTTACAACAGGCGCATCTTGATCGCGCTTGCGCATCTACTTTCGTAAGCAACAAGAATCGGATGGCCAAAACAGATATCCTGTATGGCTGTATCTATACCAGCAATAAAATAGGGTTAATCTAATCATAAATATCGTTGTACCACCAATTCATTTCTATCAGTGAACAACCTAAAATTTTGAGAAACGTTGAGTCTTCTTCAAAACTTTATGATTTTATGTGCAATTTTTTTTAAATACTAATTTACAGTAAAAAGCACTAGCATAAAGCACGTGTAGAATTTTAATCATTTAATAATTCATTTGAGAATTTTCATTTAGTCGCAAAAGAGTATTCAAAAGCACAAATGATTTTGTAGAATACATTTTGAAATTTCAAATTTAAGATATAAAATCACTTTAAGTAATGAAAAGCCAATACGGTTTTCAACAACAATGATTGTGAGCTGTGCGAGACATATCGTTACACTACTCTTTTTTAGATAGGACCATTTTTTAGACAGCTCTTATAATCACCCGATCGAGGAACTTTGAGGGCAAATAATATTTTATAATATTTATGCTTATATAAAGCCAGACAACCGTGGGCTAATATATCTATCTTTCATTTAAAAAAATTTCAACATGGTATTTTATTTACTTTAAAAATAAAAAGTCGATAAAATACAGCTAATGGTCGATAATTCGTGAAGTCATTGAATACCATTTATCTTAAGTCGGCTTTTCAGAAAATTGGAAAGAAAAGATAATTACAGAAGACTGAAAGTCGTTACATTTGAAACTCAGTCAATGTTTAGCCAGGAATTCAGACTTTTTTATTACAGAGAATGTTTGTAATGACATTTTAGTACAAGAAATTTAAATAATAAAAATATTAGATAATAATAAGAAAAACAAACACATTTTATAACACTGAAAATTGAAATTTCTCCAGAATTAGAAAGCCCTCCATCTCAGGAGAAATTCAAAGTGTCTCGAAAGAATTCGAAAACAGATATAAAAAGAAGCGCGACGTTTTATTCATTTCATCGCGTTACATTTTGCCGGTTCTGTTTAAATTTCTATTTGCATTCGGAGCAACTTTTTCATTGAGGCGAAGTTGCGAAGCAGGAAGTTTCTAGAGACTTCGAAAAAAAATGCAAAGTATTATAGTTGTCCTTTTCGCATTGCTCTTGTACGGCAAAATGTTGACCGAAGTTCTCTCGGTCCCCCATTCCATCAATTTTGTCAGGAGGGTATCGCCCGTATATTCTTTTTGTCAGCGCAAAAGTTAGCACAACATTTCATTACTTTTTTCTAACTCTTTTGAAAGTTTACATAAAAATTCAAAAACTATTTTAAATTTGTTATCAGATAAATTCAAATAAAAATTTAAATATATTCCAAATAGTTTAATGCTTTAAATTTGAAGATTTCTCTAAACGTCAGAATGATTGGGTCATAATTACGTCTTAAAAGAAATTTTTTTTCTCGATATGCAATTTCAATCAATTTGTATATTTTGATTATCAAAACTATCTATTTTACAACAGAAAAAATATTTCACAATTGAAGGGTTGTAGTACAGAACTAGATAACCAACATTTTGGCAGAAAATGGGCCTTCTGCATACAAAATTTTTAAAAAATCCAATATATGTTGTGTTAAAAGGATTTGTTCGAAATCTTATTTTTAATATGGTAATAAAAAGACTTGTATCTCAAAACCAGATAACTGACTCTCTGTACTGGTCTCCAATCTTCTTTTTTTTAATCGCCCAACCTCTTATCTTTTTTTAAACCTTTTTCAGACCGTATTCTTCTTTCTGAAAGTTTTTAAATACAGTAAAATAATAAAATACTTCTTTTTCAAAGAAAAGAATTTATTCAGCCTCCCCATATATCGAAAGCAAGTATTTGTATTATTTAAAAAAATGTAAAAATTTATTTTCAGTCCCTATCCAAAAACAATTTTTAAACCCCATTAAATTTGAACCTCCAAATTCTTTAATGATTTACTTGGAATTGGTTAAATTTTTCTAATCCAGCTCATTTTCTCCCAATTCAGCAACCCAGTATCTCGGGAGTGAGTTTTCATATTTTTATTAAACTGAAAATTGCACTTTTTATCGTGATACGCAACTAAGCCCGTTCCGATTTTAGATTCCTGTCAGTTTGAGGGCCTTTAGGAGTGAGTACTCGAGATGGATAAGACTTGATGCATTTTTCTCATCCCTGATATTGAAGTCAAGGCCGAGTGCTTCAGCAGCCTCCTCCGCTACTTTGTACAGAATCGCCCTTTTGCACTATGTGGTGCCAAAAACACCCACAGCTTCAGCACGTTTCGATTCAATCGTTGCGAAATCAAAGTGCCTACCTCTGGAAAATGGATATGTACGCCGAGCGCTTCCCCAACCGCTGCTTGATCAAGCTGCAGCCGAAGATGGGGAAGCGGCATTAAAACCAACCGCGGAAAGCAGGCACCTTCTGAGAGATGATCACGATTTCAGGACAAGAAGGAACATTAACATGCAAGTTCCTCCTAAGCTCCAAGATCTGGCTGAAATGGATGCCTCCCTTCGTGGAGAAATCTCGCAAGAGTCCCACCTCTGGACCATCAATTGCTCAGTTTATGGTGCTGCGAGAGCTTTGGCTGATTCAAATCGAAGGCTCAAACTGACGATGGAGCAAAAGGCCAAAAGACGCTTACATCAACTGAACAAGAAGATTGGATGGGCAAGACAGAATGCGTCCCGTGTTCAATGTGTGATTGACTAAATATCATCTGGTAGACCGTTCACGGAAAGGGTTCGAAAGTTCGTCCAATAACTGAGGATCTTGAAGCACACACTAAACAAGTCAAAGCGGCTGACAATCAAGCAGCATATTGTTGAAAAAATACGGCTGTTATCTGACGCAAGAAGGAGAATACAGAAGAGGGAGAGATGGATCAGGGAGAATCAAAAGTTTCTCGCTGACCCATCTCGCCTGTTCAATGATCACCCTGTTTCTGTCAAAAATCCACCCAAGCCCAACGAGGTAGAGACTTTTTGGAGAGAGGTATACAAGATCCCGAAAACACTAAAGTTGAAAGAAGATACTGACAATATCATCCGCTTCAAGGAATTTTGCAACAACCTCATACAATCTGAGGAGGAATGTCCATCAATCACTGCCGAAGAGTTGAAAAAAGCACTTAGAGGCACGAAGAACTTTTCCGGTGCTGGACCAGATTGTATCAAGAACATCTGGTGAAAGAAGTTTACTTCTACACACCAACATTTGGCCCGCATATTCACCTCATATTTAAAGTCGGAGACGCCCATTCCGCAGTGGCTGGTGTTAGAACGCACTATATTCCTACCGAAACAAGGCAACTTGTCCAACCCAGAGAATTACAGGCGTGAGATGTACGAATAACGTGACTCGAAAAAAGGTACAGCAGGCTGTCAAGAGAACCTGCTAATTGACAGGTGTGTCTGTAAAGACGCTGCAGCCCATCAACGCTTAATGTCAATGGTCTGGATTGAGTACCGGAAAGCTATCGATTCAACCTCTCATAGACTTATCATCTGTCTGTTGGAAAGCTTGAAGGGGCATCCACACATAGTGAGATGCATAGAGAGATTGATGCCTCTTTGGAAAACTAGATTTACTATATCATCTGCAAATTATAGTGTGACAACGAACAACATCACCTTCCAGAGGGGCATCTTTCAGGGCGATACCATGAGCCCTTTGCTTTTTTGCATCACATTTCTGCCTCTATCTCTCGCACTACGAAATTCTTCTGGATACCTCTTGGGCAGTGGCGGACTGGCCATAGGTTGGGATGCGGGAAGCCCCGCCGGCGCCCACCCTATCAGCCCCCCTCCCCCCCAAGGCATGTAGGCGCCCTCTAAGATCATTTTTTAAAACAATGTAAATGTTTTTAATATTAAACAAGAGAAAGCAGAAGGAATTTACTAAAATGGTACTCCGTATACATATTGTACTCCATAAGCCATTTAATCATAAACATATAGCTTCGTACATGAATTCCAAATTATACTTCCAAAGAAAATTAAAGTTTTGTGAGGATTAATTTCTTTCTCGTTCCAGGATTCGTTACTATGCAAAAAATAATTGTATAACAAAATTTTTTCTCATTATATAAAGCATCAGAAATGTATCGATTACCTGCGTTTATCAAACTATAAATATAGTTCAAAATTATTTCGTAAGACTTTAAACGTTTCAACATATTATTGTGTAAACGAAAGGATTTAAAATCCCTCTTTTATAAATTAATACTATAAAGACACGCCCTAAAATGGTAAGTATTTAAAAAATATATAGTATAAAGAAAAAAATCCAATTATTTTCAAAAATTAATTATTATCTTCCTTATCTAGTTTCGATTGTTAACCTATATTCTACTGTTCAAAATATCCAAAATGAAAGTGAAGGAATATTTGAAATAATCGAATGTATTACATTGAAGGAAAAAAAGGCAAAAAGTTTGAACGTCTCATTCATGAGATAATTTTACTTCGAGAGGAAACGATTTTGAAAAGTTGGTGATTTGACGGTTTTCTACCGTGCTATTCGTGCTACATCTCAAATTTATAAAAAAAAGCAATTAAATTATACGTTTATTTTGGTGTCATTTTTATTTTCTGAAGCAAGTTTTATTAATAATTAAATCAGATAATTGTACAAAACTGATATTTAGAAATAATTATTCATAGTAAAAAATATTTGCATGAATATATTAGGTTGAAAATAATTTTTTTGATAACTCATTACGAAATAAAAAAATCTCGGTATTAAAATATTAGTACTGACTCAGTACTTGCCAGTACTAAGATTTATTAAAATAAAGATTTTGTTATTTCATAGAGTTATAAAGAAATTAATTTTTAACATAATGGCTTCATGTAAATATTATTTACTTTGGCCAATTATTATTAAATATAATGTTTTTACGATTCTTAGATTTAATTAATAATAAAACTAGCTTTAGAGAACAGAAATCACACCAAAATGAACGAATAAATTCAATTGTTTTTTTTTATAAATTTGAAATACCGCGCAAATTTTGAAAGTTCTTAAGCGATTAATAGCGAGATTATCAGTTGTTCGCATAATAATAGTAATTATTGCACGTTTTTGATTATATACTACTGTTATGTTGTAGACTATATGTTTCTTAATAAGAATTAAAAACATCATCATAAAAGTGGCCCAGAAAATAATGGTGTTTTTTTTTTTACTTTTCAGGAAGGCGCCCCTACATATCGACTTCCCGCGGGCGCCTCAAGGTACCCAGTCCGCCACTGCTCTTGGGCGACACTAAACAGCGCGAGCATAAGGTCACTCATGTTTTTTACATGGATGACCTGAATCTCTATGCCTCTGGTAAAGCCAAACTTCAAACAGGCCATAAATATCGTCAAGAAGTACACAGGTGAGATTGGGATGGACCGTGGATTGGATAAATGTGCCAAAATTCATCTGAAGAACGGAAAGATTGTTGGCGTTCCCAAGGATCCTGCGCGTGTGGATATAAGTGTTATTTGACATCTTAAAACTGGAAATACCTATGCATACCTGGGCGTGCCTCAAAGCCATATTCAGGACGTAACATCAGTAAAGGAGTCTCTCCGAAGCAAATACAAGCATCTTCTTCGACAGATTTGGTCTTCCAATCTGTCGCCGTTGAACAACGTATCTGCGACTAACATGCTTGCCGTCCCGGTTCTACTCTACTCGTTTGGGGTGGAACAATGGACGAAGAACAAACTTTAGGCCCCTGATGTCACCACACGTAAGATCATGCATATGTATGAAAGCTTGCATATCAATTCGTCAGTTCCGCGATTATACATTTCACGCCGTCAAGGCGGACGCGGACTTCTGAATCTCCAGTGTCTTCATAACCGAATTGTTCTAAGTACAGCTTATATCGTAGCCAAAGGCAGAGATCCTCTCCTAAAAATTGTAATGAACCACGAGATGATTGGTGAAAGAGCGTTCCTTTACGAAGCCGCGGAGCAAGCGGCCGAGACCCTTGGGCTAAATTTTAACATCAGAAGTGAGGAAAGTGCATTGCTCCATCTAGATGCTTTACTTCTGAAAGCCGAAGTAAAGAAAGCAGAAGTTCAAAAATTCCATCAAGAGCTACTAGACAAGAAAATGCACGGAGATTTTCACAGGAATGTAGAAAAACAGTCCTTGTCGAAGGAGCAAACTTTTCCTTTCCTCAGATCATCAGGGCTTAATTCAGGTACAGAGGGTTTTATTTTCGCATGCCAGGACGGTGTCATTTCGACCTCAGCATACCGTGACCGCATTTTATGTCAAGAAGTTCCCAGCGATAGGTGCAGAGCGTGTCATGCACACGCTGAGTACCTGGCACACATACTATCGGGGTGTCCCATCCAGGAACGACGTACATTTACAGCCATAAGGCGGCCCTAAGAGTCCTTTATTACCATCTTTGTCGCTCTTACGGTTTTGGTCGCGACCCTGCCCTGCCGAACGCTCCAAGGGAGATAGAGTCAATTATACAAAACGAGAAGTGCCAAATTTTCTGGAACTACGATTTTCGGACAGCAGTCTCCATTGCACACTCAAGGACAGACATTGTTCTCCAAGACTTCGAGAACGAATTTTTTTCGTGATTGAATTCTCGGCTCCGTCCGAATAAACATCACTGCCAAGGAGAAAGAAAAGGAGGAGAGGTATCAAGACCTTAAAAGGGAGCTGCAAAGACTGTACCCAAAATATTCGGTACGAGTAATTGTCATTGTGATAGGTGCTCTCGGAGGTGCGAAGCAATCACTGATTCGTAACCTTACAGCCATACCCGCGTGCCAAAAATATGCCAAGGCACTTGCGAAATGGATGCAGAAAGCTGTCATCCTTGGGTCGCTTCGTGTCCTCAAAACATGCGAGGGTTTCACCGGCCTGTCGTTGTGATTTCTTCGTGTCTTGTGACCACCCATCTCACGGTTGTGAGACGTGGCCATGAATGTGATTTACCGCGGTCCTACTGGGAGCCGGTGTCATTTTTAGAGGGCTGTTGCTCCCAGTGAGATCTTGCGGTGGTTGTTTAGCCTTATTTTTTAATTATATATATTTGCAATCAACTTCAATTACAACCTGAGCATAAGAACAACGTAAATAATTTGTTTATTAAAAAAATGTAATTGTTATAAATAAATAAACCATTTTCATACTTTATTCACACGCGAAATTGTCCATTTAATATGTATTACATAATCTTCTTAAACTTACTAATCTACAGAAAATAGTTAACACTTAACAGTTTTCTTTGTCAAAAATAATGTAAGTTAACAAATTGACAATTTTCATACTTTCCTTCCCGGAAAAACTTTTTTCTCCATCTTATATGTATCAAAATAGCGTATACGTCAGAATGTTCACAACAATTAAGATTTAGCTTTGTTATAAATAATTTAAAGAAACAAATAGACAATTTTCATTATTTTTTCGTAGACATTTTGTTGGCAGTCTAACATAAATAAAATTAGCCTCTCAGGCATAATAAAGTCCATAAAATGGTTAAACTTTACATTTGGGTTTGTTATAGATAATTTAAGTTAACAAATATAAAATTTTCGTCCTTTTTCTCGGCAAAAAGTTCTGCTATATCTTATATTTATTGAAATATCTTATCGGACTAAATAAAATCCACCACCAGTTCTTCTGTAAAAGATATTTGCAACCTAATTTTCTTATTCCCAGGTGCGAATTGACCGTCGGCCCACGGTCGGGCCAACCGTCGGACGGTCGGTCCAACTTTTTATGCCACTGGTCGGGCCAACCAGCTAAATGATAACGGTCAACCGCCTTTGACTTCTCAAAGTCGGCCCGACATTTGGTATGAAGTCTGCCCAACCTTGGACAACCATGTGGGGCCGACTTTGATTTTCGTAGATTCAAGGTATTCAAAAAATTAATAATAATTTATTGCGAGTATTTTGACTATAAATAATAATGGTCCTGCTTAGAATAAATACATATATTACATTTTTTAAAATTATATTAAAAATAAAATTTCTATCGCCACGGGGTTTCGAACCTACATCTATACCCGAATCTATCGCCTAGCAGTCGGGAGTCTTACCCATTACTCTATGCCTACAGAATTGAAAGTCAATCAAAAAACCATCCTCATAAGCCACAACTCAAAGCAGTTAAAATTAAACATTTCTTTAACTCTTTTTTCTCAATAATTTTTGTAATATTATGCTACATCATGTAGATGTAAAATAAATTAACTGTTAACGTGAATATAAGTGAAATAACTTTTAAATAAATAATTTAAACCCATTACAATCTTTAGGGTTTTATAGCCCCGGGCTGAAACCCTTAAATTTTTCTTCAACAACTTTTCAACAAATTTTTTTCTTCAAAATTTTTGTATTAATTTTTTTTCAACCATTTTTTTTCAACAATTTTTCTTCAATTTTTTTTCTAAAAATTTTGTTTCAAAAATTTCTTATCAACAATTTTTTTTAAACAATTTTTTTTCCAACATTATTTTCTCTTGGTACCCACTTTCAATAATTTTTCTTCGTGTAATATTTTGTTTTTTTGCGTTTTAGGCTACTTTACAACTTTTGACAATGACATAAAATGTGATTTTTAATGAGCATTTGAAATGCGCGCATCATGATGACTTGTAAAAGCCAATGTTATGCCGATGGTCGGGCCATCTATTGCCCGAAGTCGGGCGGACCGTACTTTCACGGTCTTTTTGAAACCATGAACCAGCGTTTGTCCGACGGCCGGCCTATATTTGGGCCAAGGTTTAACCGACCATCCGGTGCATAAAGGTGACTTGTGGTTTACCGACTGCTGTATACAGAGTCGGACCGACCGCATTCGTGCGGTCGTACCGACCGATCTGCCACAGCTTATCCGATCGTCGGCCCGAAGTTGGGCCAGAATTGGGCCGACATTCGGCTTTTCGCCCACCGCCGACGTCGGTTGCCAAAGTCGGCGAGACCATGGCAGCTTGAAAACACCTAAGTCGGTCCAACTCTGGTTACCGTAGATCGGTTACCAAAGTAGGACCGACTTTGGACCGATGGTCAATCTCTGGCATCCGACCGAATTTCGCACCTGGGTTGGAATTTTTTAATCATTGCGCAAAATGACGTAAATCCATACATGCGCAGGGCCGGCGGAACGTAGGTTATCTGTCTTTCTTGCTCCTCAAGAAGCGTGAATGTAAAGGAATTAGAGTAAGCGAGACACTGGCATGTGGAAAACAAATGACGATTTTCCACATGCGAGTGTCTCGCTTACTCTAATTCCTTTACATTCACGCTTCTTGAGGAGCGAGAAAGACAGGTAACCTTCGTTCCATCGGGCCTGTACATGCGCATCATTATAGTGTATAATAGTGTAACTCGGTACAGCATGTTGTATATCATATCATACTGTATATCCCTTTGCATGATATTATATCTTATTGCATCATATTGTATGATGCTGTATCATGTTCCATCATATTATAAGATATTTTATCACATTGTGTGGTATTGCATCATATTGTATTATGCTGTATCATATCATATCATATTACATCATATGGTGTCATATTGTATCGTATTGCATGATATTGTATCGTCTTGCATCATATTGCATGGTATTGTATCGTATTGCATCATATTGTACGGTATAGTATCATATTCAATGTATAAATTCCTGAAAATAATCCAAGAATCTTACAATCAAATTTGGACAAATACCACAAAATGCTCCTATTGCAATTCCTGAAAACAAAATAAAAATTTGTTTCTTTGGACAAAAATAGAACAGAGGAAAGAAAAATGAGAAGGCAACCAACCAAATCCCCTTCCTTCTCTTTTTTATTTCTTTCGTCTTTTTTATTTTTATTACTTTCAAATCAAAATAAATAAGTATGGATAATATTCACCAACGTTTCGGTGCTCACATAGCACCCTTATCAAGGTAAGAAAACTTAGACCAGGTGGAACCAGCAACGAAAACACGATGCTACCTCCTCGAAACCCGAGAACCAAGTCATATTATATGATAACCATTATAACCATCATATTATATGATATTGTATCACATTGTATGGTATTGCATCATATTGTATTATAGCATATCATACTGTATCACATTGTACTATATTGTATCCTATTAGATCATAGTGCATCATATTGTATGACAATGTATCATATTCCATCATATTGTATGATATTGTAACATTTGCATCATATTGCATGATATTGTATCGTGCTGCATCATAGCGTATGATATTGTATCATATCCCATCATATTATATGATATTGTATCACATTGTATGGTATTGCATCATATTGTATTATAGTGTATCATAATGTATCACATTGCACTATATTGTATCCTATTACATCATAGAGCATTATATTGTATGATACTGAATCATATTCCATCATGTTATATGATATTATACCACATTGTATGATATTGCATCATAATTTATTATGGTGTGTCATATTGTATCATATAAAATGATATTTCAACATATTGCATCATATTTCATGATTGTGTATCATATTGTAGTAGTATAAACGTTTATTCTTCAGCCTGTTGGCCTTAAAAAATTGACACTTTCCTTTTTTTTTACATAATTTTCCTTAAAACTAAGCCTTACAACGAACATCCATCCATACCTTATATTTAGGATCGCACGCTATTATCGCCTTGCCTTCCTCGCTTCGCCTCGCTCGCATGTCCCTACTCTCTCGCTTCCGCGTCTACTACCTAATGCTTATCTACTATTTACAATATTTACATACTACTTATATCTACTTTATCTCCTATTTACAATCTTTCCTTCTCCATTCCTCTTCCTCCTTCCTTCTCTTCTTCTCCATCCTACCCAACACTCCCTTCACCCATGCTACTGCCCTTTTGTCTCCCCTTTCATGCATCAATACCTCCATGTTCATTTCACTCCTTTCCACCTCTACACACTCCTCCAATCCGTGCTCCACTTTTGCATACCCCTTCCCACACAGTTCACACATCCTCTTTTCACCCGAGAGCCAGAACCTATTAAAATCCTCCATGCACCCACACCTCATCCTCGCTATAAGCTCCTGACTTCCTTTCTCTCCTTTCTCACATAAATATTGCGCTCTCGCCCTTGGCATAATCCACACATAGTTCCCGTTAAACCTTGACTCTCTTATTCTCTCTTCCCCTGCTGCCTTCTCTCTCTCCATGCCGTTTTTCTTAACCAAGTCATATACCTTCCTTCCTTCCTCGTGCATCCTTCTCACTTCATCCATCTGTAGTCCATTCGTTCTAAAGTACCTTTCCCTTTCAGCCTCCATCCTCCCAACCCCTCTCCTGTTCTCCTTCTACCACCAACACTCCCTAACCAGCTTACTTCACCCCTCTTCCAAAAATTTCTCCTCATATTTACACGCCCGACTCCCCGCTAGAATCCCTGCACTCGTTCTTCCCGTCTCCCTCCTGACAGTATAATTAGCCGTGTTCCTTGCCAACCCCAATGTCCACTTTACATACCTCTACTGCGTCCTATTTACCTCTTCACTTTCCTTCCACCCCCATACCTCTACGCCATATAATAGCACACTCATCACTAGCGAGTCAAACAATTTCATTCTTCTTTCAAAATCATCTGCGAATAACTTCTTTCCCAACCCCCAGACCTGCCTCATCACCACATTTACCCTCCTCACTCTCTCTTTTATGTGACCATCTACTCCCCCATTCCTCCGAAACACGAAGCCCAGGTACACAAACTCTTTCACCTCCTGCACAGCCTCTCCCTTCCACTTCCACTCCCCTCCCTTATCCCTCCCACCTCCGTTCCTGAACACCATAACCTTAGACTTTTCTGCATTCAGCTCTAACCTGCTCTTATCCAGGTACCTTCTCAACCTCTTCATCATCTCCTTTAAGGCCTCCTCGCTCTTTGCCAGCAACACTATGTAATCTGCATACACCAGTGACCCAATTTTAACCCCTCCTATCCTGACTCCTCCTACCACCCCGGCCTCCAGCTTACTTTCCATATCCGCAATTAAAATTGCGAAAAGCATTGGGCTAAGCGGACACCCTTGCCTTAACCCCCTATCCATCCAGAATCCCGCCGAAATCCCCTAACCTCCTCTTACCTTATCTTTGGTCTCTTCATATATCTCCCTTACCCTCTCGATCAGGCCTCTCTCCACTCCCCTATCGTCCATCACCTCCCACAATCTTCCCCTATCCACCGACGGAAACGCGCCTTTGAGATTCACGAAAAACGCGTACACTCTTGACCCCTTCTTCGCTAATTCTCTATCATCCACGTGCTGCAGAATGTAGATATTGTCGATAGTACTCCTACCCGCTCTAAAGCCCGCCTGCGTATCCGGCAATATTCCTTTCCCCTCGACATCCTTCCACAGCCTCTCCGCCACCACCATTGCGTATATTTTATACGCCGTATTCATTAGCGCAATCCCTCTATAATTTCCCTGCCTATTCCTGCCTCCTTTCTTATACAGTGGCACTATTAACCCTTCTCTCCACCCTCCTGGGAATCCATCCCCCTCCATACTTTCTTTACTACCTCCTTCAGCCTCTCCCTAACCTCTTGTGTACTAAACAGCCATGCTTCGTTCTCCACCCCATCCAGCCCTGCTGCTTTTGACCTTTTTAACTTCCTTATCTGTTTCTCTATCTCCTCATCACCCAACTCCTCGATCTCTGCCTCCCGCGTTCTTCTAGTCCCACCATCTATCTTCTTTGAATCTGAGCCCTGAAATGATTCTTTAAAAAACTCCCTCCACTCCTCACTCCCTATCTTCTCACTTATCCCCACTCTGCGCTTTCTAAACCTATTTATTATCTTCCACACATCCCCTTCTGTCTTAACATTTCCTAACTTCTCTTCCAGATCTTTCTCCTTTTCCTGTTCTTTCTTCTTACACATCAATCTAAACTCCTTCCTCATTTCTACGTACTCCTCCCTTTTCGCTATACCCTCTTTCCACTTCTTGTACTTCCTCTTCACCTTCCTTTTTATCTTTTTACATTCCCTAACCCACCACGACTTCACCATTCCTTTCTTCTTCTCTTTGAATACCTTCTTTTGCATGCAACCTTTAACTTTCTCTTTTAAATCCTCCCATATCTCTTCCACGGACTCCCCTTCAAAACGTAAGTTCCTTAACTGCTCCTTATACCTCTCTATCGCCTCCCTCGTCCAGCTCACCCTCTCCCCCATCGACCCTTCTTTCCCCTCTTGCCTTCCGCCACTCTCACCCCTTATCCACAGCCCTAATGGCTGATGGTCTAATTTCACCCTCCCCTCTACTGCGAATCTTTCCGCCTCCTCCCACCCATGCGTATTCATGACTACATAGTCTATCACCCACACCTCCACCTTACTTACATATGTGTATTCTCCCTCTTCGTCTCCAGTTACCATAACATTGGCCACCGCCCAGCCTCTATCCTCCATCCAGTCCCTTAGAATCTCCCCCTCCTTATTTATTACCTTATCCTTGGATTTCCTTTCAAAGCTCTCCCCTTCCCTGTAGAGGCCTCCTTCCCTCCCCATCCTCGCATTAAAGTCCCCACCCAGTACCACCATACCCTCCTCTCTTTCGCCTAGCAAGTCTTCCACCCTTTCTTCAATTGTTTCCATCCCATCCTTATTGTACACTGTCACAAACTTACTCGTTACCCCTCCTATATTTACTTCTCTCATTTGCACTCCCTCCCCCTGTGTATCATATTGTATCATATAGTGTGATAGTGTATCATATTGTGCCATATTGTATCGTATTACATCATAGTGCATCATAGTGTGTGGTGCTGTATTATATTCCATCATATTATATGATATTGTATCACATTGTATGGTATTGTATCATAGTGTATGATGTTATTTCATATTGTACCATATTGTATCATATATTGCGTTAGTATATCATATTGTATCATATTGTGCCATATTGTATCGTATTACATCTTAGTGCATATTGTATGATACCCCGGGTAAAAATATTTGGTTTTGATTTTGTCTTGGGCAAAGATCAATCCAAGACAATTTCAAGATATTCTGTATGTCTAGCCCGTGAGACGGAACCAGACTATTTTTGATGTTTTAAGACGAATATTTTCAACTTGAAGGCAAAAATTTATGTCTTGAGATCAAGGCCTCCGAGGGTCGTCACTAATCCGCTTTAAACTTGATAGAATGTTTATATTATTCATCTACATGTATTTATTGTTTATATTTTAATACGTTTATTTATCTACAATAATTATGTTCTTTGGATGGCGAATCTAAAAATGTCCATTTTTTCCTATCTCCACTAGTTCACTAGATACTTCTAGAAAATGACAGTTTTAATTCTGTTATGGAAAATTTGATACGCCTGCAGTTGTTGAGACAGACAGGTTCCGAATTTCTTATTTAAAAATTAGTTATTACAAAATTTCATGTTTTAGCGGTTGAAAAATTTTAATCCTCGGCAGATGTCAACTGTTTAGTCATAACCTAGCTATTTGATTCGTGGAAATGGTTGGCCCTGCCGGTGGGGTCCATAGTTTAAGCTACAGCCATAAATGCGAGAGAAGTCCGTATATCTCCAATGTCTAGCTGGTGAGACGGAACCAGACATGATGGTCATGAAAGACAGATTGAAGACAAGCAAGACAAAATCAAGACCGAATATTTTTATCCGGGACTGCATCATATCCCATCATATTATATGATATTGTATCATATTATTTTGTAATGTATCACATTGTATGGTGCAGATCGCTAGAGAGATTGATCAGCAACCTGGGTCGGAGCAGTGTTGCGAAATGAATGTGTTATTTAAATAAATAACACGAGAATTCTAGATCAATCTAAAATATCTCTACCTTACACCTATATACTTATCTACCCTATATCTATATACCCATCCACACACTACTGCTTACCAACCGAGCAATTCACGCCTACCCCGAAAGGGAAACGGCTTAATGGTATAATAATAAAAATAATAATATTGTAACACATTGTATGGTATACATTGTGCATGCAGTCATCCGGTCGTACGGTCGTACGTTTTTTTTTCAATTCCCTCTCATCCCAGCGACAATTCACTAACGTCCCAAAAGAAGTTTCACTTCAAAAAGTGAGAAATCCCTTACCAGAATGAAAAAAAAAGAAAAGTTAGATATCCTAAGCAGTGGTAAAAAATTTAATTGATGTATTTAAATATTTTATTTTAGTGACGGTCAAAGTTTAAGGTTCAGGCTTTCATTTCAATCATTTCCCGATTTTTTTCGAATTCTCGTTAATGCTCTATGCATTTTCAGAGGCAGAAAAGTATTTTTTTTACATTTAACCACGCTATTATTTTCAATACACTTTAAGAATGATAAATGCTAGAATAAATGTCTTTTTTAGTTCTCTTCAGTATTTAAAAACAAAGAAAATTACATTCGATTTAAAAAAAAAAAATTTGTACGACAATTTCCGTAAAACCCTAATTTTTCGTGTTTCTTCTTTGTTTTTGTGATTATATCGAGAACCGTTACGACTATCAGAAAATTGAGGTGGCCATTGGATTCATCTACATCATTTTAGACAATGATTAAAGCCTTTTTTTTATTTCTAAAAAATAGGCTAAAAAGTAAACAAATTCAAAATATCGCTGAGTAGATTTGTTAAGAATTTATTTCTCTTTGATTCTAAACAAAAAACTTTTAAGTCGGTCGATAATGGATGGCTGTAGACTTGTTGGAGCAGTAAATTCCAGATTTGCACCACTGTGTTAAAAAAGGCTCTTTTCACTTTTCACGAGGAATCCGCCCTTAAAAACAATACCACGTACTGAAAAATCATCCTGCTTAATTATATGAGCGAGAATATTTATTGCGAAAGTATATCTTTGAAAGATAATTGAAAAAACGACGGTCGGTATGATAGAAAATGAAGGAAGTGGAAAAAGGTGAAGTTCGTTTCCGATAATGGAAGAGCGGTTTTGGCCTCCATTAGGGGAAAGTTTCACGATTATAGAAGGATGGACGATCCTCTCGTGGCTTACCGACTCTCAACTCCATACCAGTGAAGTTGAGTTTTATTGTCAGAAGAGCTTTGGTTATCCGAGTCTTCTCTGATCAAATTTATATCATTAATTCCACTTAATTAATAAAAACAACTTGGAGCAAGAATTTAAAATACATCATTCAAAGGCTAATTTAAAGAACGATCATTTACTTCAAAAGTATAATAAGTCTTGTAGGGGTGTTATTGTGTTGTTACTAATTAAAATTACATAAAAACTATCCCTTGGTTTAAATCCAAAATAATTCCTTCATTCCAATAGAAAAAGTTTAAATTAATTAAAAACCAATCTCATTCCCATATTTGCGTATACAATAGGATTGCTGTATTAATGATTTATTTTGAATCCTCGTTTATATTTTGTACAATATTATCGGGAAATTGTTTAAAAAATAATTCCAGAAAATTTACAACATTAATTTCCATCGGCTGAAAAACAGGATGATCATTAAATTGAACGAGTTACACAGAGGAATATTTCTGACGAATTTAATCGATTCGCTAATTCCAATTACGCAGACGATTTGATTTTGTCGGTTGAATTGCGAGTATTGTCAGGATTGAAAATAAAAAAAGATGAAAAATTTGTAAATGGATGCTTCCACTGCATTACTCACGCAGAAATTTAATTAGCAGCAGCAGCAGCAGTAGAAAATTCTATCATTTAGAATGTCAAAAGGAATGCAATTAGCGCACGTTATAGGGCGAATCTGCTCTCACTCTCGATAAGCGAAATTATTGGGCGGTTTGCCAAAGTAGGCAGAGTTGCTCAATCGACAAGCAAAGGTAATTAGTGAAACTGATTAATATTATTTTGGACTTTACCTGTAGATTTGGCGTGCAATGGTCTAACAATTCCAGCATATGTCTGATGTTTTGTGGGTCTGGAATCACGAAGTTCAGCTCTATGTCAAACTCGCCTCCCACCAGCTGCAAATAGAGAAAATTAAATTAATTGTTATAGCTGTATCTTTTCATATCTCAAAAAAACATCTACACGGAGAAAAATGAAAGGTCCGTTGGGCCATCTAGATGCGCAGACAGGCCATATTGCAGGGTCAACTATAGGACAGCCCTTGAAGATGTCTAAAGCGACTATCTCTAGAAGGTTGAAACAAGAGGTTCAAATCGATCATCTCAGAGTTTCGACATGGTGATCTCGAACGGTCGACTCAAGCGTCATAAAGAGCCGAACCGATGATCACAGAGCACGAAATTGATTATTATAAAGGGTCGAATTGCTCATCATAGAGGGTCGTTTTGGTCATATCAAATAGTCGACTTGATCTCAAGGACAGGTGACCGGGCCACCTTAGGGGGTCGATTAGATTATCCTATTTTTTCTATATTTGTTGTCCTTTTCCTACTTATTCCAGTCTCTCTCTTATAAGAGACTGTAAATTATAAAATTAAGTGGAACCTATAAAACCTGAAAATTTATATGAAATACATACATTCTGAACGCATATTTTATTCTTTGTGGAGAGTGAGGTATATGAGACATAATTAGATATGCAAAAACAGTGCACATTGACAATATCTTTTTTGGAGCACGAGAGGCTAAGGACACGGCACGGTGTCACACTGAATTGCAACATTTCAAACATTGAAGTGCATTCAGAAACCAGTATCCCACATCTCGATACTTTCTGCATCATCAATGAAAGCTGAAATTGTTTGCACGTTTTCAGTTTAAAACGACACGATGAAAACAAATTGGTAGCTGAAGGCCCAGTTACGCCTTTATCTTAAATCCCTTGGAAGCATCAAATTTGACGTTGAAAATTCGTATGCACTTCACTCCCCACGAATGTTCCAAATATCGAAGAGCAGTTTAAAATGATGAAAATACTGTTTAAGTTTAATAAACAGCAAATGTGACGCTGAACGGCTCAATGACATGCACTTCCTCCGAAAATGCTCTAGAAACTAAACCACGGTGCTTCCAATCCCAACTCTCATTGCA
>CAKNWW010196003.1:0-11819 GCA_932074435.1 Andricus kollari
CCGAATTACCGTTCACTTACCTATTACATCAAATACAGATATTATTAGCTACTACTTGTTACTAGATGGTTCTGTATGAATGGAGTATTTCTCCAATTGACATGCATCGAAAAAAATACTGATATTGTTTTCGAGGAATTCCATACAAATTTTCAGAAAAACTTTTCATTCGATAAAACGATTTTTTTTCTTAGAGCGTGCACGGGCCCCTAGTCGATGCGGGGCCCCTAGGCAGTGGCCTACTCTGCCTAATGAATAATCCGGCTCTGGCGTTAACTATAAAGGGCAATACAAAATTATTTTATTTTTCAACAAATTTTTTGACCATGTTTTTCAACGAGGGCCACCTTCATTTTTTTCAAATAAAATCAGCGAACGCTGATTAGTAACATATATTTTTCACGAACCGATCAAGAGGAGACTTCATATACAAACCAGGGGCCAATGCAACATTGTAATGACTGTTCAATAAAATGAGCCTAATTCGAGTCAGATTGTTTTTCAATTAGAGTAAAGACCACGAACAATGAACTTTATATTACAATAAAAATGTAAAGTAGAATCTTACTGTTTTAATCAAGATCACTGGTTTAATCAAGATCACTGTCTTCATCAATTATTGGCGTCTTGTTGTTATTCGTAAAGATTTTGCTGACTATCTCTGCTGGCTTTATTATTTTTGACAAGTAGCGAGCAATATATGAGAAGGAAAGAAATTTGACTTTTAAATTGAAATATTGTATTATTTCTTGGAAAAATCTATCGCAAGTAAAATATATTAGAAATACGTGAAAAGTAGATTCCTGCACGCTGGGGTAGCAGTTTACCGGCCGGGCTGTAGTCTACGCGGAGTAAATTCCATCGCGCCGCAAATTAAAACATCAACAGTTTGTTAACTACTATTCCAATTGAGCTAAAACTTTCCAGAAAACTTCCTTGAACCTTTCTGAACAACTTTCTTACTGACAGTTTTCGCTAGCTCAAAATTCGCTCGACTCCCGAAACGCTAGAAGTTGTTTGTGCACGAATTAGGCACCGCCTTGGAAAAAAATTATTAACAATTTTTTAAATAAAGATTTTGAACTTTTTCTAACGTCATCGATCGCAGAAAATGACAGTGCATATTTCTAATGAGTTTTATTTAAAAATATTAAAAACCTTCCATTTTGTGGCGAGTTGAAGTGAAAAAAATCAAAATATTTTGATCAAAGAAAAAAACAGTTTTTCGTAAATAATTCGAAATTAAATTTTCATTTAGGATATATATTTCAAAAATTAAAATTCAATACTTTATTTTCAAGTGCTCAGGGGCCTCCCCACTACAGCAAAATAATTCTATATCTCCCTTTTGCATCCGGCGCCTCAATTCTAGTGGCGTAAAAGTTCTATCTCTCAATTCTATATTAGTTACCTTACAGAATTCCCGAACTATTACATATCCTTACAGTAACAGCGTTACAGAACAGTGTGACCTTTATGTTCCTTTCTTGGATAACTTGTGACATTCTAGTGACATAACAGTTCTATCACTCTGTTCTATATTGATTACATTACATAATTCCAGAACTGTTACGTATCCTGACAGGAACTGCGTTACAGAACAGTGTGGCCTTTGTGTTCTGTAATTGTTATGGCACTCGATTGTAACAATGTTATGTGTAAATGTTCTCTTTTTGTTATGTAACATTTACAGAACGTGTCCGCTGGGAAGAAAGAAAAGAAAGAAGAAAGAAAGCGTGAATGTCATCACAGAATTGTTACCTCGGAAGTGAACAAGTGAACAAAATTAGCTACTGTAACTATACTAAAATTGTTATTGGTTTAACAATCCCATTATATACATCAGCTGATGAATATTTATAGAAAGTTTTTACTGATAAAGTAGTTGGCCCAACCGCACTTCTCTCTTTTCAGTGTATGTTAAAATTTTTTTTAAATTATGGATTATTACGCGTAATGATTTTAATACACTGTATCTATGCACTAATATTTAATAACACGCAATGAAACATTATTTCTCTCATAGAGTAAAAGCACCAGTCGTTGGCACCCCCTCTAATTTGCTTAAAACAATAGGAAAATTCAAATATTTAACATAATCTGCTCGAATTACTTTCATGTGTGCAAAATATGATAAATATTTGCATTTTCTCATTGTTTAAAGCCAATTGGAGGGCTGGTGCCGACGATTGGTGCTCTTACCCTATGTATCTGAAAATTAAACCACATTTATTACAATTAAAGTGTATGTATTGGAAGTTTTTTTCATTCATGTAACTGAAAATTAAAGCACATGCATTAAAATTAAAGTACATTTATTGGAAGTTTTTTCCACTCATGTAACTGAAAATTAATGAATACATAAATGTAACTTAAGATACCTGTAACTAACTTTTCAATTCAAGATACATGAAATTTAATGTACATGCGTGGAAAAAACAGTGTAACGCCATTTATGAACGTCGCATTATTGAAAATAATGAAACTAATTTTTTAGTCAAATTGAACGACATAATTTTTTTTGTGAATAAATCGATTATTAAAATTTGACTTGAGATTACTTAAATAATAACTAATTGAACCAATAACTATCTTTTTGCTTTTCAGTTAGTCATTTTTCATTAATTCAGACTTAATTAGAGAGTAGAGTTTTATTCGCCTGCCACATTAGACTTATGTGAACATTCACTAGTTGACTGATACTTGCCATTAGATGAATTTCAGCCATTTAAAAAAAAAAACTTTCAGGAAAAGCTCTTAGTCTCTGATTTAAAAACAATAAATTCACCCTTCTAACTATGAATATTCCATTAAATTTAACTAATCGTTACTCAAATGATGGCTGACTTCTACCATCGCTAAGTAATTGCAATAACTAATTATTAGTCAAATCGAACTAATTCTCAGTAAAAAATGTAGCATAACATTTTTGAAAATAATGTAACTAATTTTGTAGTCAACTTGAAAAACATAATTAAAAAAAAAACAAATTCTTTAGTGAAGTTCAACTTGAGATTAGTTAAATAATAATAACCAATTGATTCAGTAACTATCTTATCGCTTTTCAATTAGTCATTTTTCATTAATTCAGACTTGCTTATAAAGTAGTTTTACTTACCTGCCACATTCGGGTTACGAGAACCTTCACTCACATATTCAGTTGTTGATTACTATTAATCAATTAATTGATACTTGTCCGTAAATTGAATTGTAGTCTAAAAATCATTTTTGCAGAAAAAGCTCTGAGGCACTGATTTGAAAACAATAAATTTACCTCGCTCACTCTGAATATTGAATTAAATTTAACTAATTATTACTCAAATGATGGCTGACTTCTAGCATCACGAAGTAATTGCAATTAACTTTTGGTCGAATCTACGTTTTTTTCTAATCAAATTAGTGGAAATTGATATACGATTTGTCAGATAATAATGACTAATTGAATCAGTGCTATTTTTCTGCTTCTAAATTAGTACTTTTTCATTAATTCAGATTTAGTTACAGAACAGAGTTTTACTTGCCTGACACGTTCGACTTACGTGAAACTTGATTCACACAAGGTTCATGATCTTGCTGGGTATTTAATCAACAATTGTACATATTTTTACTAAGATTAAATACATTAAAGCTTTTTCAAACATAAACTTGATTAAGCTTTTTGGGTTTTAAATTACGAAATTATTTTAATGAACTTCCATCATTTAGATAAAAAGAAAGTTTGATAGTTTATTATTTTTCAAATCATTTCACGTTTCGATGTTGCGAATTTGTTTTCAAAGGTGACTGTTGTGAACGAGAAAACAGTTTAGCGTGAATTGGGTTGCTGTCGAGGATTTTTCAAAAAATTGAAGCATCACTGCCAAACTTTAAAGTACGCAACGTGATTGGCCAACTTTGACCTTCTTCATCTAAAAAAATAATGTCTTATTTGTATTATTATTTAATAAATTAGAGAAACGTGTCAATAATTGGGGGTGCCAACAAGGGATGATCTTATCCTGTATATTATTCAAATTAATCCAATACGTTTAAAGAAATATTACTTTTTTTGCGGTACATACTTTTTTGAAGATTCAACAGCTGCTCACTTCGTAATGTAGCTACGCCATGCCAGTACCTTGATGAGAGACAAGAAACTCGTAACAGAAACTGTCGATCTTTACGCCTAGATATTCTGAAGCTTTATAGTAATATTTTTCTTGGGCTGTCCAGCTTATATAGCTACGGCTTGGCTTTGTGGCGTGACAAGGATAGCTGCTGGTAAGATCGTGTGATATGATGAGATTCAGTAGCATATTCTGGCAATGTGGTACGAACGTTCCAAAGGCATCATGAGACATTAGAGGAAGACAATATTTATTTTTTAGAACTTTCCAGTTCAGGTCTTTCTGAAACCCCATGGAAAAGTATATGTTGTTCCCGGCAGAAGTATTCTTTTATCATCATACCAGCTCAGTACGATTTTGTTTTGCCGAACTGTATGCACTTCATGCTTTCGACTTCGAATCAAGAATTGAGATTTTCCGAGATTTTTATGAGCGAGCAGAGAATGCTTGTAATCATAAAATGTTATTGTTTTTCAAGTTGATCCCTTAACACCCTAAGCTTTTTTGTTAACGTCCCTGTCACCGAGAACTCTAAGCGTATATAGCTTTGATCGCAGCCCCACAAATTCCGTCATAATTTTTCCATTATTATTTTCGTCTTTCATTACACATAAAACTTTTTTATTTTCAAGTCGTATACCGTAAACATTGTTTGGAAGATAATCAGAAGTATCGAATTTATGAATATCTCTTTTAATATAATCAAAGAAATCTGGAACTGTGATATCATATATTAAGCTGTCCGTGCCAATGTAAAGTAATTTTGCAATATTTCTAAAATTCTCTTTCATTTAATTATAGTGAAAGCCATAAAGAAATATTTTTGATACATCGAGAATGGTAGAACCTATATAAATAGGCTTGTCGAAATAAATCTTTAACCGATTGAGCTCTATTAAGACCAATCTTCATCAAATATGGTATTTTGGACTAATTAATGTCTTTGTGTTTTCTAACGTTTTCCATAGTTTTCCCAAATACAGAATTATTCATTAATTTGTAAAAAAAATTCAAAATCGTTGTCAGACTTTTTTCTTAACTCTGTATTCAGGTCAATGTATTTCTTTAACCACGGTTTTTAACTGAATTTCAAGACTCGATGACTTTTAATCAACTTCATGCCCAATTTCAAAAATAATTTAAGATTTCTGTAGTGCACAATGTAATTTTTCTTGGTCAACAGAGTTGTTAATAACTTTGGAATTTTACATTCTGAGTTAGGAGGAACAAAATGTTCTGGGCATAAAGGTGATTCTTTGTGAGAATCGCGAAGTTCATCAGGATAGTCTAAATCCACTTCAAGTATAAAACCTTCTGGTGAATCATCAAGAATTTTCAAAAAATCAATCATGGAAAAATCTTTGACCCATTCAAAATGTTTGCAAGGTAAAAATGTACACATAGCTGTACCATACTGATTATTGAAGTTAAGATAGAAAATATAGTTCTCAGGAAAATGTGGATTATAATCAAGTCCCAGATTACCTATTATTTGCTTTTGCGTATCTATCAAAGCATTGGGAGAAATCTAGGGCTAGGACTTAATGATGGGTATTTGTATATTTACTCGGATACTCGGGGACCCGGGTACCTGATATCACGGGTATTACTCGGGTACCCGGGGACCCGGATAATCGAGTACCCGACGAATCTTTTTGGATTTTAAAGATTTCTCCATGGTGGCTTAGTGATGACGTTCAATTTTGGTATACAAATATTTCGCTGCAAATATAACATTTTATGACAAAATAATCCCATATCCAACTTGGCCGTTTAGGCGACATGCTGACGAATCGAATGAAAGGTTATGAGACATTTTCGATCACGTCAACTTTCGTTTCACTGTATTCCTGATACCCGAAACTTACCCGGGTACCCGGGTATTACCCGACTACCCGGGTATCCGGGTATCCGATATTTAGGTTATTACCCGGGTACCCGAGTAATACCCGTGTCATCGGGTACTCGCCCGAGTACCCGGGTTACCGGGTATTGGCAAAGTCAGAGCCCTAGAGAAATCACCTCTGATAGAATTCTCGATATATAGTAACATTTCAGGATCTGTTCACAACTCGAGTTCAATTTCCTTATATTTTAACATCACATCAAAACATAGTCCTGATGCTGTGTAATAATACAGAGCATCTAAATTATATGTTGTCAAACAGTGACGTCTAAAATTTTCAAACACATCTGATAAAAGTCACTAGTAGTATTTGTCTTATTTGGGTTATAAAAAAATGCCTCTCTTGGTGGGAGCTGCTTTTCTTCGAGTTTTCCCAATCGTCAATATAATTGTATGGAAAAACATCTTTTCTAGTTAGTAAATTAAATTCACTGTCATTCTTACAGTGTCTTCTTGTAATTTTCTTTTCGTTATTATCGAGATACGATGCTAATTTTTTCAGGCTACTCGGCATAAATCGAAAGGAATCAATCAATCGAAGTTCTACGCTTGTCTTGTCCACATTTTTTGTAAAAGAAATATACTTTTCTTCATTATTGGTAATAGACTGATCGTTCCCTCAAATTTTCTAGCTAAAGTTCTGATAAAAAATCAAATCATATCCTGATCAATTGTTAAATACTACGATAATGATGTATGAATTCATATCATTTGCGTTACATTTTTGGTAGGCAGAACCACGGTAATTACCTGTAAAATGACAATGGTCATGATTTTTAATATCATTCACCCCAAAAGGTTTAACACAAATATGACAAACTTTTGCTGAATTAAATCCCTGTTTCTGTTGCTGTGTTAGTTGCCTCATCGGTACTACATTTTTTAAATATTGATCCACATTCGTAGCTCAACACTTCAATTCATTCATAAACCACTCTGTAAAATCTTTCTCGCGATAAACCTCAATTTTTGAAAGTGAATCATCAAAACTGCAACATATATTACAAGAAACACTTGTAGGAATATGTTTTTCACAAATAGCTGTATTCGCATGTGAATTAGCTACACCAACAGATGGCCCCACCGACAAAGGGAGGGTTCTGTTCCATGCTAAGTCCGGCAGTCGGTAAGTGGCCTCAGTCGGTAATGCAGTTTTCTAATGTGACAACAGATGGCGCTACCATAGCAAATTACCATCAGTCTATAATGCAGATTCCTAATGTGCCTAATAGATGGCGCCACTGTTGCAAGTTACTGACAGTCGGTATATTATCAGTTGGATCCCTGATAAGTTAGCATTATAAGGTTCTGTTCCGTGCTAAGTGACCCATTGATCGGCAAAACAGTTTATTACCGTCGGCCGGTAAACAAGTAAGTCGGTATTTTTTTATTAACTTTTTAACATATGTCGGTAAGGTAGGGAACAATGTTACCATCAGTCGGTAAAACAGGGATGTCGGCAACTGTTAATAGTGTCATTTTACTATATGCCGGCAAGGTAGTGACTCATGTTACCATCAGTCGGTAAAACAGGGAGTTCAGTAACTTTTTATATTATCATTTTAACATATGTCGGTAAGGTAGGGAATCATGTTACCATCAGTCGGTAAAACAATGAGGTCGGTCACTTTTTATATTATCATTTTTCTATATGTCGGTAACGTAGGGAACATTATTACCATCAGTCGGTAAAACAGGGAGGTCAGTTACTTTTTATATTATCATGTTTCTATATGTCGGTAAGGCAGTGAACTATGTTACCATCAGTCGGTAAAACAGGGAGGTCGGTAACTTTTAATGTGATCATTTTGCTATATGTCGGTAAGGTAGGGAACAATGTTACCATCAGTCGGTAAAACAGGGATGTCAGTCACTTTTAATATTGTCATTTTACTATATGTCGGCAAGGTAGGGACTCATGTCACCATCAGTCGGTAAAACAGGGAGGTCGGTAACTTTTTATATCATCATTTTAACGTATTGCGGTATGGTAGAGAATCATGTTACCATCAGTCGGTAAAACGGGGAGGTCGATCACTTTTTATATGATCATTTTTCTATATGTAGGTAACGTAGGGAACATAGTTACCATCATTCGGTAAAACAGGGAGGTCGGTAACTTTTAATATTATTATTTTACTATAGGTTGGTAAGGTAGAGAGTCGCAAGTTACTGACACCAAAAGATCTGACACCACCGACCAAGTAAGGTTTCTGTTCCATGCTAAGTTATCAGCAGTCTGTAACACACAGTCAGGTTGGTAATGCAGATTCCTGCTGCGATAGCATTGCACCTTCGGTCTTTAAAGCAGAGAGGTCGCTAATTTTGAGGTTCTTTTCCATGCTAAGTAGGTAAAACAGTGAGGTTGGTAATGGAGATTCTTGCAAAGTAAGCATTATGAGGTGCTGTTCCAAGTTAAGTTTAAGGTTCTGTTCCAGGCTGAGTTACCAACGTCAGGTAATTACCATCGGCCGTTAATAGTGCACATCCCCAGCTATATATTGAGCCTCAGTTGCTACATCAGGAGCCTACCTTACCAATCGCGTGTAAATAAGTGATGACGTCACTCAGTACTCGAATGCTCAATGGGATTCCGTGTGACGCATGTGCAATAGACTTCTTTGCGTAGACTCTGAAGTAAAAGTTATTAAAAATAACTTCTAACTAAATAGAATAACTTATAACTAATGTAACTAAGTTAAAAATAATTGATAACTTGAAAAATAAACTAATTTATTTATTTACTTATTCTAACAGGATAGGGAATTAGGATTAAATAAACTTAATTTCCTTGTGTATATGACAGAATACCTAAATCTAATTATAGTAAATAAGAAAGACAGTATTATATATATTCATTATAATTTGATTTATTGAGTCATCTCATATACAGTTTAAGATACATGCTTAAATTCTATATTAATAAAAGGTTTGCCAATATATCGCAGATAAAGCTGCCTCGAGGAAGCAGCTTCCTGCATCTCCTCCAGGGTGCCATCTTCAAAAACTTTCAGGAGCCTTGGAGGTAAAAATGTGCTGAATGTATGATCTAGCTCAACAATGATTCTAGTGCCATACTTGGTTTGAACCTTCAGGATCTTCTTCACAGGATATTTATGTCTAGGAGTCAACTCGGACAGCGGCTTCGTCAGCAGGAATTCCTCCATGCGGCCAACGGTGTTGATCTTCTTGAGATCCATACTCCTGATGATGAAGCGTTAGAGGTTATGTTCCAGCTCAGCAACTCTACTTATATAGGAAGCTACCCCCACTCTTCACCTCTCCCACTCTAATTTAGAGACTGCGCAAAGAAAATACATTCTATTGCGCATGCCTCATATACAAGAAAAGAGAAATCTTATATTTATGAAAGAAATTGAAAATGACTCAATTATTTCAATTAAACTAATAAAATTAAGTTAAAAATAATTAAATTATCTTCAAACTAATAGGATAGGAACTTTATTCACATATTTCTTTCCATTTAATAACATTTATTCATCGGAAAAACTTAGCCTAGTTTTACAAAAAATCTTAACCTACTTTTTTAAATATAGAGTTCACATTGATTATAAAAATCGGCAAGTGTAGTGTTGTCAATTTCATCTACACTTGTCGATACATTTGTCATTGCTGATTTATTCAAAATCCATTTTCTGAGAATCATCACTTTCTTTACAGCACAATTGCCACTGTGTTGAGTATGGTGTGAGCATACACGCATACATGATTTTAATTCAAGTTCTTTTATAGAAGGGCAGCTAAAATCCTCCATATTATGTACATTGCATACATATTTTTCTATCCATGTTTTCTTTTCTAAACCCTTTACATATACTGCACGTGCAGTTGCTAATATTTCTCGAAGTATAGGTCTTAAGTCTTCATAGGGTACGTCACCAGCAGTTCAGTTTATTCCATGGTAATTGTAGATCAGCCATACCTTTTCACTCTTGTATCGTCCAGGTAGTGAAGTCCAGCTGCAGGGTGGTTCGAAGAGGAAGACTAGAGGTTGAGCATCATCCTGGAGGGGGAGAATAGCCAACTCCTTGAAGACAAAGTCGTTGTATGGTCGCTTGAAGCCTTGAACATCCACAACGTAGTCAATCTTGACTGAAAATGATTTTTCTTGCAAGAATCAGCTCTTTTACACCTTGCTGATACATTACCCCCCTCTTCTCAGCATTACCCACTCCACTCAGCATTACCCCGCCGCCTCACAGCTTCTTCACCATACCACTGATTGGTTGGTATTGGACAATGCAATCGTGTAAGATTAGGCAATTGGCTGCTGTGTTAGCGGGAGAGTTGGTGCTTGACTCAAATTCTAATCGCACATCCACTGAAGCCTGTTTAAGAAATTCATTTTGTTTTGAGCAATCAGTAACTATTAGTGGAGCATATTTCTTAAAGGTATCTTTCTTCAGTAGAGGTTCAGGCTCTTTTCCACAATAATATGAAGATTGAAAATTAGCATACATCTCATACAATAGAGCAAATTGATTTTGATCAAAGTTTAGATTTAAATTACCGTATGGATACTATTGGGAATTTAAGAAAAGTTTTACGTTTGTGATGCTGCAATGATCGAAAATGTTGGCATATTTTTTACGTTGATCTTTTCGATTTGTTTGAAAAGCCAGAATAATATATCGTGGTTTCTCTATCTGTGTTGATGTTTTCACAGTCCACACATGTTTCTGTGTAGCAGGAATTAGAGGATACTCGTACATTTCCCACGTTCGAAAATTCAGTGTTATGAGTGGATCCTTCTCAATAAATTTCAACAATTGTAGCTTGTGACGATCTCCAGCAAATAAGTAGGGAACCATCCACTCCACTTTATTAAGTAAAATTTTGAATTCTTCAGGATTTTCTTGTATACTTTGCATTACAGCATTCAAGTCAGTACGTGATCTCGTTAAGATGAGTTCATGTTTAGCATTCACAATGATCTTTTGATAATCTTCAGCAAAGCCGAGGATCATGCTGAGTGGTATGGTTACATCAAAGTATCCATCTTCATTTGTAAGTTTGGCAGTTAAATCTGCATCGAGCCAGCCTGCATTCTCAGCCAGATTAAGCTGATTAGGAGTAAGAGAAACGTAGGCCTTTATGGTACTGGTAAGTCCGACATTTTTTCATCGGTCAATCTCAATACCGTTCAATTCATAACAAATTTCATCAAATAAAAAACAGATGGCATTACCAACCAAAGATGTAACTGTCACATTAGTTCCATCGGATTTGACAAGTCTTCCATGTAAATGCAATGAGCTTTTACTTGGAAGAATGTACAAATCTTGATGTTGCATTGCAATTCGAATCTCATCACTGTTGTTAAATGATGACGAAGCATAAGGCTGATGAGAATGAATCTCATAGTGTGCTAAAGATTCATCATAGCTAACTGGAGCTAGAATATTCAGTATTTCTTCCATCTTTATAGCAGCGGCAACAACAAATGAAAGTTATACAAATTAATGCTCGCTTTTTCTTCTTTCTTGACAAGGTATCACTCTGAGACCTAGTTCCTTCAGAATACGCACTCTCTGAGATGTCAACCTCTTGCGAGCTGATTGAAGACTGAGTCTTTTCTCGCATTGTGGCTTGCTTATATAACTTCCACCCACTTTATGGTTATAAACAAAACCCATCACATTGATTTGACGTGCAATCGAATCGCTATAGTCTCTCTTCGAAAGTTTACCAAGTCTCCGTCTTGACCCACTATGCGGAGCTGAATATGATGTATTGTCTGTCTTCACGGCGATCGGAAGGTAAATGACGTGTGATGGTACTTCTAC
>CAKNWW010196020.1:0-22589 GCA_932074435.1 Andricus kollari
AATGTATTATTTCTATTTGTATAATTATTCTAGGTAAATAATAATAATTATATTAAAAATCAACTACAAGTAATTTTGCTTGAAAAATAAAAAAATGTAGATGTGTTATTTAAAGTAGGATCGGCGGATCAAAGTCACCCTCGAATCCGGATAAAGAAACTTAACATATGTACATGTGCTATTCGATATTAGAAAATTGGCTTGTAGGAAGACCGAGACCTTCAGGAAAAAAAATCTGCGCAGATTTTTTTTTTATCAGGATCTGAGAACTCACCAGAGTGCAGCAGAGTCCCATCCTGAAATTCGTGTAGCTATATGCTATACTTTTGTGCAGATGTATTGTTCTTCATCGGAAATTCTCGAAAATCGCTGTAGATATGCTAATCGAGACCTAATTATTTCGAGATATAATTACAATTTTTATTAATGATTAGAATAGGTAAATTCTGCTTTTCATACCGAATCCAATGATATAAAAAACTCATTTTTAATAAAAATGCTTTGAGATAGCCTGTGAAAAATACTGACCTATTTTCCGCTTTTGACCAATTTTCGATTCTCATCTATCACTCTCTGCATGCTTGAGGGAAGTAATTGAAAAAACTGAAACTTCGTCTAATTTGAGTATGAAATCTTCTCTTGAAAATGACATTAAGGACATAATCAAAAATTTACTGGTTCTCGAATTATCATCAAAAATATGGAAACATGCCTAAGACCGCCTTTTGCCTTGGGCACACTTCCACATTTATTGTGATAATTCGAAAAAGAAAAAATATTGTATTCTGTTCTTGGTTTTATTTTAAAGAGAAGATTTCAGACTTTAATTTAGCAAAGTTTAAGTTTCTCCAATCACTTCCTTAAAGCGTTCAGAGAGTGGAAGTTGAGAATCAAAAATTGGTCACAGGCGGAAAATAGTTACTATTTACCAAAAATACTTCATGTAGAACTCTGTCTAACATTTTTTGAAATTTGTCTAGCTTACTTTTTCGCAAAGTTATTTACTTTCTAAGACAAACCTGTCTTTAATCCGATTTTTGTAAGTGGACGCACAACCTTGACCGGTAGTGCATATTTATAATCTATATACATATTAAATGATTATTAATCGCATAAATATAGTTTTCTTTTACTTTATAAATTGAATCCACTAAACGAAAAGAAATGAGTTACTTTCTTTCAAGATTGAAATTTCTTATCCTTTTTTCGAGCTATTTTTGCTCCGAGAATGTGAATAGCACCATAAAATTTATGGTTACTGGCTGGCAGACAAAATAATGAAAGGAGTCGCAGTTTTCTTTCTTCCTGTACTAAAATCCTATCGAAAAAATAAAGATGTAGTGATAAAATCTTTCACTTCACTTTTACAGAATTAAGACAGTAATCGTTCTTATTTTGATATTTATAGTGCACTGAGGTAAACAGTACCTAAGACTACTTTAACTATATTTATCACATCTGCAATATTACTTTCATATTTTTCTGTAGTCGTTCTCACACTCTCTAAAATCTATTTTAATTTTAATTTCTATCTGAAAAGCTATCAAAAAAATGTATATGCAAGTTTTTATACTCTACCATTGCATTTTTAGTAGTATACAATGAAACATGAAACCTGCTTGGAATAAAAAAAGAGATTCACAGCAACCGCAATATTTTTTATTGAAACACATAGAAATGACAATGTTTTAACAAAACCCATGACAAAATTTAATTTTCTGACAATGAACTTCTTTTTTTTTTAACCAAAATGTTCCCTCCTAAAATAAACAAATATAGAGCTTCCATATTATTAACTCATGTAGACATTGGTTCAATATTAACACCAATATCATTCTTAATGCTAATACTTAATATTCTCAATTACATAATATATATGTATATATATTATATACAATAAATATACATGTTACATAACAGTCCATAATTCTACATTCGATAAATTTACGCATTAAGTTCTCTAAATTAAACAATACAACCAACGCACCTTTGACATCCTTACGTACGTCCTATACATTTAGTCACAGCATATTTATTATACAAGTATTTTTTATTATTAAATTAATTATAATATCGATTAACATATTCTCTAATCTTCTTTCGAATCGATCAATACTTTCATTTTTCGAATTATTTGTATACGTATATCAACAGAAAAGAAATAATGCAAATTATAATTTAAAGCAAACTTTAATTAAATATGTGATTTATTTGTAATGTATTTTATATATCTAAATAATATAAAACACTAATTTTGAATAATATAAAAATAATATTACATGTTTTCATTACAAAATTGCGAACGTTCACGATTCGTTCGAACAAATGATTTTGTGAAGAACGAGCACAAATCTGGAAATAACAGCTTCCAAAAATTAATGGCATGTATTTTTTCAGGAGAAATTATCTTATTTGGTGCATAATATTTGTAGGATGCGAAATCTTTGTGGGAGTATGATTTGTCGGCGAATTTCGTGAAAGAATGTTGAGTATTTCGGGAACTGCATTCGAACTCCTGCAGGCGAATTCTCACCACGTGTGATTACCATAGAATGCACCGGGGCGAGTACACACGTTCGAAAGCAATAACTAAAACAGACCTAAGTGCAGATTCTGTAAGTAAATCGGAATTTCGAGACCCTACTACCACTCTCTAAATTAGAAATCTAGTTATAAGTAGTTATGTCAGTAAATCCAATTGGTAACGATTTTAACTGACTTATCAATGTTAATTCTTACTGAAATTCCAGTTACGTTTTACTGATTATTTTCAAGTAAAACCGTTACTGAAATTTCAGTAAGTCTGTGAAGTCAGTGGATGATTACTGCAATTTCAATGAAGAGTCAGAATTATGTCACTGATTTACATTGCAATGATACTGATTAAAATCAAGAGAGTAAAGAAGGATCTTCACTGATTTTTAGTAATATTTTCCTCATTTTTATTGCAAATTTACTGCAAAAATTGAATTATTTGATTCCCTTTAAACTCTTCAGAATGGACAAATTTGAATATATAATTCTTTAATTTCAAATCAACAGTATTTAATACTTGAAAAAACTTATATTGGAGCCCTTCAAAATAAAACTATATTGCCAAGTTTTCAATTTTATGTATGATTTTTATGTATACTTCCATGTATCGAAAATTTGTTTACATTTTAGGTAAGAAATTTGAAAAATTTAACTTTTTAAAATTTGAAAACTTTTTAAATTGTAACCGCCTGCGTAAAATTTAATGAATTGTAACCGCCTGCGTAAAATTTAATGAATTTGAATCTGAAGCTTGACATTTGATTTTATAAAATGAAAACATAAAATTCTACAGTTCACAAAAGAAAAATGTTTACAATGTAAAGTTGAAACATTTTTTGACTCTAAAATTATATAATTCAAAAGTTAATAAATATTATTAAATATAATTCTTGATGGAACCATCTTTAATTGGAGTTGATCAGTACTTCATAATTTCCAATCGATATTGTTGGCAATTGAACAAATGAACATACCAAAATTTTAATTTTAAACTAGAAATACTAAATACTCGACAATCTTAAATCATTAAAAATTTGATTAAAACTATACAGTTTATAAGTGCTAGGGAATTTTAAAGTTAAATAATTTTAAATAGGGTAATTATCAATTAATGTGGTATCAAGCGTTAGTCTCACTTTATTTGACGATTATTTTGAATTTATGATAAAATTACAATATTTTTTGTTTCACTCTAAAGTAGGACGTATTTTGTACTTAGATCAAATATATGTTTGTACATATCACCGCGGATGAACAAAAACGATGTACGTATTTCTGCCTCCCTATTGCTGTGGATTTTAGTTTCATATATGTGAACGTATCAAAAATAATAAGTTGATTTAAGTGGGGGTTTCTTATTACCCATAATCTTATTATTTAAAAACAATTATGAAATAATAAAACATTTGCATACTTTATGTGTAATCTGTACTCTGAGCATGAAGCTCAGAGTGAGTACACCAGTAATTGGGACATTTACCTGATGATGTGTTAGAGCTAAAAATGTAAAATCAAAGAGTTCAAAATTATCTTATTTCAATTAAAGTCGTTTACAGTTAAATAAACTGCAAGTTAGCCTGTTCGAAACGAAAGTATTTGAAATTATAACTGGGTCAAATTGTAACATTTTTCGTCCAATTGTTTAAAAAGTGCCAGCAACGTTATCTGTAGTTTCAAATTTCAGATTAAAAAGTTGCAATTGCTTCATTTAAAATTAGAGGAATTCAGTATTGAACAAAAATTACAATGACAATTATGAAATTAAAACCTATTATTATACCATAATTTTAAATCAGAAGGGGAGACCGGGGCTAGTTGGGACAAAGCCAATTTTAATACTAATATTGAACATATCGCGCCATATGTTGTGCAGTGGTCGAAGCTCCCGATACGAAATATACCAGTGTATTTTGATGTCAAAATATTGCGTTTCACAAAAAATATTGCCGAATATGTATTTTCAAGAGTGGTGAGAAAAATTTTTTTATTTTTTTATTTGTTAAATCGTCCTCGAATATTTTTTTTATTTTTAAAACGAATATGGAGATGAATAGAGCATATCAACAGCTGTAAGAATTCGTTGAAGAATTTCTTCTGACCTTAAATTTTGGAATTTTTTGCAAATTTTGTTTACCAAAAATGCGTTCGGGGTAGAATGGGACAGATTATCGCGGGGCAAGTTGGGACGATTAAACGATTTAACGTATTTAGAGTAGTGCTAGACATAGCTTGTGGGCTTATGTTATATGCTTAAACTTTTGCTTAAACTTGGAATTTTTCCATTCTACACCGAAAATATAGAAAGATGATATCTGAAAATCATATAAAGTGACTCGATAAGCTTTTTTCGTACTTGAAATCAACTGGAAAATTAAAGAAATAAGTCCAATGTCTTTAAAAGTGATTGTTCCAACTTTCTTTCTTCTTAAAAACAACTACAGATTTTCTAAGTTGCCCTTGTTTTATTTGTCCCAACCTGCCCCGAGCATTGTTCCAACCTGTCTCGTATACGGGGCAGGTTAGGACACAGGACATGACCTCAGTTATATACTCGCCAAAATTTATCTAATGAATATTATGCGCCGAAAAAATTCGCATCAATAGGCAAGGATATGCACTTCAACAGCAAGTATAGAACGATTCTGAAAAAGTTACTAGAAAGGCGCGAAAAATTCTGGAGTCGTAGTTGTTCCAACTAGCCCCGGTCTCCCCTACTTTGAAAATTGAAAAAACTTTTGATTTTTATTAATAAAAATAATTTAAAAACCATGAACACTGAAAACATTAGAAACTAAAACATTGTATGAAAGCAATTTTCCAACTTTCAGAGTAATCCTGTTATGACGTTTTCAAGCATTAAATTAATTGTATGTGAAAACTTTTTATTTAATTAATAATAATTAACTTTAGAAATTCAGTGTAAAAATGTTTGTGTTATATATTCGAAAATTAAAAATAAATTATAATACAGGGCGATATAAATTTCGAATTGCCTAAAAAAGTCCATCTTTAAATTTGTAAATATTAAAATGCTCTTAATCCAGTAGTTATGTTTAAAAATAGTAATCAATTTGGAATATTTTAAATTGAGTCCACTTGAACGTGAAACATGAAACAGATTTTCAAACTTTAAACTCATTTTCATTTTATAAATTCAGGGCTTTTAATTTATGAAGCAGAGCTTAAATAGAAAAAAAGTTTTCAATCTCTCAAACTATTAAAATCTCTATATTTCAAAGTCCTTAAATAAAAGAAATACTAAAGGACCCCGCACAAAATGTATGAAAAAGGCCTTTCGGTGGATTTTGTAGTGACCCTCATTTATTTTGTAGTTTATAAAATTATATGAAATTTCCCAAAATGATCAATTGTCTAATTTTTGTGTGTGGGTCCTTTAACAAAATAAAAAAGTAAAAAGAAAAGTCTGTTATATTTCTATTGACATTTTTCATAGAAAGCTCCATGTTATTTGATTTTTACCGTAACATTTTCGATTGTCGCTTTCTCAAACTTGTCACGTTCAATAAGGTATTCAAATTTTAAGTCGAGAAATCAGAAGCAAGTAGAATGCGCGTATAGTAAGGTACTGAAGTGGCAAAGGAAATCGATCATTTACACGCGATTGGAGATATTGGGGCGTTACTGTGTTCGATAAATTTACTTAACATCTATCTCTGCACTTTGATCACACTGTAATAATAGTATTATGGCTCGTCTTTATGCTTCGCATTACATGTGACCCTTGTCCAAAGAGTACCTATAGGGTCTAACCTTAATGTTCAGAATGTTCAAGTCTCATACTAAATCGTCTAGATGCCATCAAGACCACAGACTATGGAGTAATAAAGCTATATCGTGGATCTCGTTTGCTGTGAGAATATCGATAAGCTACATTAGCTATACGTGACAATGGATCCATTATCTATATTTCACAAACATTATCCTCTTATGATCCCAACACCAAGACTCCTTCTAATCGTTCTCTTTTACCATCTTAGGGTCTCTTCAAAAATAGTAAAAAATAAATTGACAAATTTTATCTTTGTACAATATTTTCCTTTAGGAAAGTCGATTAAAATGCAGAGTCGCGTCTTCTCGTAAATTTATCTTCCTTATCTAAGAGTTCAATTATATTTTTATTTAACAAAAGTTAGTAAGCCATTTTATACTGTGGCAATTCGCAAAAAATGTTTCAATTTTACTTTACTTAACTTTTTTCGATTTAAACGTTTCTTTCAATTTTATACCTTCTGTAAGCTTTCTTTGAAAAATGTTGTTTCCATTTACATTTCTCACGGTGGACTTCGATGGAACTCAACCCAAACGGTCTTGCACCTTCCGGCTTCTTTCTGTTCTCATTACGTTGCGGTGATACCTCACGATCATTATGAGACCAAAATGAAAAAATATTGTTGGAGCCGTTTTTGAAAAAACGCAATTTTTAATTTTTTTGGTGGGGTTATCAAATTTAGTTTTGTGAAAATAACACTCAAGGGGGGATCCTGCTTTAAAAGACTCAAAAAATCGATTTTTTTTATTGCTTAAATCTATTTCTAACATATCTAAGAATATGTATCTAAAGTTATAGAGGCTGATTCACAGTATTTTCAAAGATACAGTACTGAATGTGGTGGGTGGGGTGTCGAGCAGATATACGAGCGCGCGGGCAGATGAAGCGCGCGCTCCACCCCTCGGTCTAATAACTCCGAACTGTGTACCTGAAAAGGTTCAACGGTCCTTCGAAACAATATTTCTAATTCGTGAAAGTGGAGCAGGAATAGCTGATTAGCTATTATTACCGTAAATAATCGAAAATAAACAGTTTTTCTGACCGTAAACTTTGAAGCCTTTGAAGCGCGTTTTCTCGAGTTTTCGTTTTTACGATTTTTCTAAACTTGCGGGCGCGATTGCAAGAAAACTAGACGACCAATCAAAACGAAACAAGGGTTGTTAGCTTCAGTTTTGTATTATTTTCTATTTGAATCATAAATATGCATGAAAAAAATGTCTAAGCAACTTGTTTAGCAAGTTGAAATGATTTTTTTGTTGCAAACAGCACATTTTTTCAAACTTGAGAAATGTTTTTATTTTACCCTTTTTGGGGTTTTTCTTGGTTTACATAGAAGAAAAATACATGAAAATTACAACTTTCTTTGGTTTTTCATTTCCGACGAAAATTACGAGCTCCATCTTTCCCGCCGATTGCCGACTACAATTGCAAGGTGCTGCTCCAATGTGCATAAGAATCAGCTGCGTTTGAATATTTTTCTTTCGAACAATTTTTTTTATAATGTTCAAATATACAATAAAATATTCTAAAAAGTTCGCTAGAGTTGCTTATTTTTTTCTGTCCCAAACAAATCCCCCCCCAAAAACGTTTTTTTAGGCCTCCTAACGCAGGATGCCCCCTGAAGTGATCAATAATTGGCATAAACGCTTTTTTTGGGACCTAAAAAGAGGCTGTATATGTTAAATATTTTGCGATAACCAAATTCATTTGAAATTATTTTTAAAATAGGTGAAGAAATTTTTTTACATTCAGTTTTTTCAAAATTGCTCCTTTCTGGTGACTCCTAATGCTTAGACATGCTCAACGAGAATTATAGGGCATAAAATTCACTGCAAAACTACAAAAAAAAGATTGTACTTCAAATAGATTAGGAAACACTGCTGATAAAACCAATTTTGTATTAAAAACTTGACTAAAAAGTGTTTTAATTCTAGTGTTCCTAAACTATATAAATAAAAAAATATATATAAGATATATATATATATATATATCTGCCTATCTGCAGCGTGCTCTCTGTTCTTATGGATACTATAGTAACTGATAAGGCTTTCACAAAGTCGTATAAGAAATTTTCTTTCATAATTCAACTTGCACTTCATACGTACGATCTTTAGTTTCTCTAAGGTATATTCCCTGTTCCTGACAACTTTCAACTCTAATGTATAAGAACAAAGTTACTTTAGGAAAACTAGAATTAACCATTTTTTTAATCAAGTTTTTTGATAAAAAATTTGTTTTAACAGCTCTATCCCTAAAACGATTGACGGTATAATCTTTGATTTTTTTTTAGTTTTGAAGTGAATTTTACGCCCTTTAATTCTCGTTAAGCATACCTAAACATTAGGAGTCACAAGAAAGGAGCAAATTTGAAAAAAATTGATTTTTTTTACATTTTTTCACCTATTTTTGATATGATTTGAAAGGAATTTGGTAATCACAAAATGTTTAACTATACAGCCTCTTTTAAGATGCCAGAAAAAAATGTTTCTGACAATTATTCCATCACTTTAGTGTTAGTTTCACAAAATTAAAGTTGATAACCCCACTAAAAAAAAAATCAAAAATAGAGTTTTTTCAAAAACGGCTCCAACAATTTTTTTTCATTTTGGTCTTCAAATGATCTAGAGGTATCACAGTAATTAAAACAGAAAGAAACCGGGAGGTACAAGACCTTTTGGATTGAGTTCCATCGAAGCCCACCGTGTTTTGTTTATTTATTAAGTAGAGTGTTGACAAATAGCTTCATCCTTATTTTGAATTACGAAACTTGGAGGTATCAAGAGAGAAACTTAGGATATATGTTTTCTGACTTCTTGGTATGGGTGAAACTTTAATGCTGAAGCACAACGCGAAGTTAAGTAAGCCCTGGATAATGGTAGCAAAACTCTTCAGTGATTTAAGTCCAATTACGTATTCATTATAGCTTGAATCTTACCACAAACTTATGTTCTGGTAAAGTACACTTTCTAATTGTATTGACCTTGTTTACCTGGTATACAATATTGTACACATTTTTAAATCAAAAAATATTGGTTGTTTTTGACATTTGTGCCCTTTTTTATTAACTCATAGAATTGATCGATTCGAAGTAGACATTCTCACATTTTATACAACACATACAAAAACTTTTATTTTATTTTATTATTGAGGATTTTCAATCTTTCCTCTATCTATCTATTTGACATAAGATTAATACATTCCGATTTAGGTCTCGCATTTGTAAACTGCAAGTAAATAAATGTAATATAAAAGTTATCATTCAATTAATACCAAAGTTTCTTAGACCCCTTGGACACTCGCTGCACATTCATTTTCAGCCTTAATTCCCAAATTAAAGAAAATAAAGTACCTGACTTAAATGCAGATCAGACAAACGTCAGACGCTAAATATAAAGAGTAATAAACTCCATAAAATCAATAACGTTTCTCTTTTCTCCCTAAAGATAAAAAATGCCACTAAAATTCACATCATAATCCTGATTTAATGCTCATTACCTCCATGTTAACTTCTCAATATCACTTTCTATTAATTATATTGGCACGTAGCCGATGTAAAGAAAAAGGTCCATAAAGTAAGAAGGCCAAAGTCGTTAAAATGTTATTACGTCACATCTTAATGAACGCACGTAAATCCTCTTTTATCAAAGGTTTATGAGTCATTAGAAATTAGTTAAAGGTTTAATGATAATTAGGAAAAGAATAACTTTTTAAAAAAAGTGTTTAAAATACCATCACTTTTACTGTATTCTTCAAATCATACCAGCAGACATATATAGGATCAAATACCGAAAAGTTCACATTAACAAGTTATGAAAAAAATTAATAAAAAAAGTTTATGTTCGCAAAATTATGAATGGATTTTGGTAGAATGTAATCTGGTGCTTGTTCAGAGTTGTATTATACAGTAGGCGTCTCCTTTAGTAAACGAGAATGCAACAAGTGTCGAAGGAGAAACTTGGCCAGGCCTCCTTCATACCCTAGGGTATTTTCCTTCTCTTTACAATGCGACCCCATATAGCTTGAAATTTGATAGGCGTTTTTCAGATATTCTCAGGTTAATGGATGAAATAGAATCCAATTCATTTATTAATTATAATAACTCAAAGAAATAAGACAATCCACTCTTTCATTTATTCAAATATTCTCTCTTAACTATATAACACACCAATAGATGCAGCTTCATTAACTTAATTACATTATATGTAGAAGCGCAACGTTTAGGGCCATCTATCATTTTATCAGATTGCAAAGACGGCTGTAGTAGATTAGATCCAGTTATAAATTACATAAGTAGATTTTTAATCAGAAAGAGTTTGGAATCATACTTACAGAATTTCTCGTTGGTGCAATTTTTACCAAAAAACTTTCTCTTTAGTTTCTTATTTCTAAACGAAGAATACATTCCAAACTCTCTCTGCTATCAAAACATATATCATTTTTCTTGGTTAGTGTCTAAGAACATTTGCCAAAAATGCAAAAACAGTCTCGAATATTTTAATATTACCCTGAACGTGAAATAATAACATGTCTGCCCTGAAAGTCCTGCTCTGTTTAGGTCCTTTGAACAATGGACGGTCCGATCTTCAGTTGGTATTTTACACTTCAATATGCGAAATTATAGTTGGTTAAAAATTGTAATTAGTCAGCAGAAAAACTTGATTTATCAACATAATATTGCGGTTGGGAGGATATAAACTGTTGTGAATGAACATAAAATGGTTAAAAATGAAAATATTGTATATGTTGGTACAGCAAGAAAGATCACTTAATAAGATGCTTTTAGAAATAGTAATTTTCCATTCTATAAGAGGATATTATTACTAAAGAACTGAACACTACAGTGAGGTAGGTTACTGTTATTAAAGAACAAAAAACTGTTGTTAAAAAATATAAAAATGTTTAAAAATTAGGCAACCTGCACAAACAAAATCCACTATCTTTAGCTTTCGTACCATAAACAGTTTTTCCAGAAAAGTTTACCCTTTAAGTGTCCGCTGCAAGAGTCACTATTTGATATGATCACACATATTTTCACAAATCTTTCCCGCTATAAGTTCTTATCTTTCATTCTTATATTATACAAATTCCCTAACAAATAGTTCTTCATTGACAACACATTGATCTATCTACCCTCCATTCCCACTAATGAGTGCTCACTGCTCTGTCGCTGCATATTTTTCCCTTCTCAAAACTTCAATTTTCCTTTTAGATATGATACACCTGTTAGGTTCCGGTATCTTATTAGGATATAGCACAATTAGATTATCTTACACCACAAACTCGTATAACCCCACTTATATATCAAACTAAAAACAAATCCGAAATCCTTACACCTGTGTTAGCAAAGTGTGTTTTGCCCCATTCCTATGGACATCCTTATCTCTCCTTTCCTGTTCATCCATATCTCTTGACCCACTACTCATCGTGATATTCGTTCTCGAAGTCATCGTGACCCCAGTCGTTGAAGTTTTACTGATCAGCAACCCCCGTTCATCCTCCTCTTCTTCAAGCTCTGCCTTTGACTGGGCAGATACGACCACCCTATCAACTTGAAGCCTTTCAGGATTTCCCTTATTCTTCCTCGGGAAGACACTATTCTCAATATGAAGATTAGCATTTACCTCTTTATATGCTGCACAAGTACAAGCCTTTGCAAAGCTTTTGCGAAAGTTGTCACTAAGGAAAGCATATAGAATAGGGTTCATAGCACTGTTGCAATAGGCTAGGACCCCTGCTAGTAGGAACATTGTGATCGTCAGCTCAGATTGACACTCGTTGGGTGGCGTGAATATTAGTGACATCTGAGTTATCCAGTAAGGTGCCCAGCATAAAATGTAGGCAGCTATGACTGTTAAGACCATTGTCGTTACTTTTCTGTTGGAGCGCTTCCTATCATTCGACCTGTTCTGAGGTCCAACTGTTTGGAGTTTTCTGAGCACAAGGATGTAGAAGACTAACACAAGTATTAGAGGAATTACATAACCAAGGATGAAGGTGTAGAGTGTGAAGGACGTTTGCCCACCGTGCTGGTCAGGCCAGAGGATGTTGCAGGTGACTTGGCCATTTTCGTTCGCCGCATTCGCATAAAGGATCACAGGGATCATAAAGATGGCACTCGTCACCCAAGCGCCCACTGAAACAATCCTGGAGATAAAGGGAGTTCGGAATTGTGGCGATGATATTGGATGACAAACAGCGATGTATCTGTCTGCACTCATTATAAAGATGAAGATGCTGCTTGTAAACTGATTGATACTCGTTGTTGTCATGTAGATCTTGCACATCAGCGTGCCAAATGTCCATCTACCTATTGTCATTGTGGTTAGCAGAAAAGGTATCCCGATTAGGAAACACTCGTCTGCTACTGCTAGGTTGAGGATGTAGATATTAGTGACCGTTTGCATTTTGGAAAATCTTGTGACTACGTATATCACCATAGTGTTACCCACGAGGCCTGCTATGCAGACGCCAGAATAGATTACTTGAGAAATGAATGTTGTTACGGAAAGACTCGTGGAGCAATGGAAGGGGGATGTGGTATTGGTGCTGTTGAAATCATCGCTTAGGCTGACGTTCATCATGCTGATTAGGCCCTTCTTGGGCAACAAACTTTTCTTTTAGGACTTTAAAAGTTTTTGAGTTTTAAATCTTGCTGAATTTATCGACTCTTCTGGTGGTGACATTCCTCGTAGGGGAAATGGTCGCAATAGCGCCATATCATCGTCGCAAGGCAGACGAGCGCCGTTGATTTTTTAAGACTGGACCTGCAATCAGAAAAATATGAAATTTGTATTGTAAAATACTCAGGAATATTTAATATCAGCTTTGAGAGTATTAGAAATCTGAGGTTGTAATGGGAAGATTTATAACTGATTAGATTAGTTTTTAATTAAGAAAGTTCATTCGATCTTCGGAATGAAACTGTAGTATTAACTAAGTACGAGACTCTTCGATCTTTAATACATTTTACATGATAATTGCAGTATTATAAAAGCTAACTTTAGTAGTCATCGTCCAGGTGAAACAGTTATATATAGTTTATACATAGTCGACAAGACAATGATAGTTTTCATTTGTTTTATAAATTTGTATGCATAAAGAAATGAATACTATCAGTTTTTTGTCCACTATATATAAACAATATATCAAAATTTTTTAACTCGTGTTCTTTCATTATAAACTCTACTTTTACGAGGAGTATTTTCCTATAAAAAATCTATTTCTTTTTAGGTCTCCAAATGACGAAGAGGGATTTAGAGTCATAAAAAGTTCGAAACAATGGCTTATAGATCAGAAGGAAAATGGAGCTGGCTCATGTAAACCCTAGGATCTGTGAAGGGAATAGTTTTTTGCAGAAATTGAGACGGAATTTCATTCCAATGCCAGAAGACCTAGGGCATTTCGCCACAGGGCTTGTCCCCGGTTGAAAAGGGCGTGTATGCTTGAATGAAGGCTCAGGAGGAAATTTCCAAATCGCTTTACTACATAGGAAGCAGACGGGGTTCGGAATCACGAATTGCCTCAAGGGAAAGACACGATGGTGCAATATTCTGAGAGAAATTGAGGTATATTTAGTTTATAATAATAAGGATCTTCCCGACTTTAGCTTTTCTTTCAGACTTTTTGTAGAATAAAATCACAAGAAAGACAATCAAAAGAAAATATCGTACACTTTTCATCGGTTATCAATAAATCTGTTGATTTATCGAAACATAGTTTTTTACTACACTGAAACATCTTGGAAAACTCAATTTTTTTGTTAACAGTATCTTGTTAATTACTCAGTGTTTTTTGGGAAAAGTGTTCTTGTTCTTACTTGAAATAGGCGATTTTTTTTTGTAAGTGACCGAATTTATAAGGAGCCTTATTTTAGTGTATATTTAAAGAATATATATTTTTATAAATTTAATAATCATTGAAGTGAAAACATAATTAAATAAAGAGAAAATTAACAAACAAAACGTGATTAAAAAATGAATAATTAAGGATTCTAGTAATTCGTAATGTCACGCAATTCAGGAAGCCTTGTAATACCTGACTATTCGAAGCATTTGACAACCTTGAGACCTTTGGGATTCATGGAAATTATTCATTTGAAAGCGAATTCGCGGTCGTTAAGTGGAAGAAAGTGCTCTCGAGCCGAAGACGAAGCTTTAGTGCGAAGTGCCGTAGAATGGACCCTGAGGGATGAGTTTAAAATGTTTATAAGGCACCACTCTGCTTCTGAGGCGAAGAGTTGTAGCAGCGTAAAAAAGGTAACGTTTGAAAAAAATTAAAAAATTAATATACGTATCTTCCCTAACATATAACCCTCGTTTATCTTGCATGGCTCCTTTTTTTAGGTACAATTACTTATTCATTCGTTAAAAAATGTAGAAAAGAACTTCTGTTTTAAATTTTATTTTTCTCCCAAGAGTTTTCTTTATCTTTAAAAAAATATGATTCAGGACCAGAGAACGAAATTTATATTTGGTTGAAAGATTCTGACCTAAATTTTCAATTCTACTTTTTTGAAATATTTTGATATAATTCGACCCAAGAAACTTGAAAATGGATTTTTTTTTAATATCCATGTGTATGTGTGTAATTTTTTTCTGTTTACCATACCTCGAAAATTAAAAGAGCTATGATCATGAAATTTTGATGAATTTCTGCTCCAATTGATGTCCAGATCTGATCAGATTTTGAACTAGATCGGCCATTCAGACGTGTTTCTGTTTCACGTTTAGAAGTTTGAAAAATGCGTCTACCTTGTTTTTATTAGAAAAACTTTTTATATTTTTCAAAGACAACAATAATATGTTTGGTGTATTTATTCGCGTCTTTGAGGCGCATCGATTTACCTAATGTTGCATCTTTTATAACCTACCAGTACCGATTTATGAAGTTTTAAAAAAATTGTTTATTCTGTTTATACGAGAAAAACTTTATTGATATTAGAAATACTACAAAACTGTATCTAACATATTTGTTTGCGTCTTCGAGACGCGTCGAATGACTCATTCATTTACGTTCCATGATTTTCCGTAACCTACCAATACTGTTTTTTAATTTTCAAACAAAATAATTTACCTTCTTTGAATAAGAAAATTTTTTTATATTGGAAATAAATAGTACTGTATCTGATGTGCTTGTTCTCGATTTTAAGACGCAGCGATTTACCTATTGACCTTCCATGATCTATCAATAGTAATTTATAAAATTCCAAGAAATTGTATACTTTGTTTATATAGGGAAAACTGATTTAATATTTGAAACATAACACTACTGTAACTGAAAAAGTTGTTCGTTGTAATAAAACACATTGATTGACCTTTAGTTTTAGTTCGGAATATTAATTAGAGATTGAATAATATTGTTGTTGGAATAATGTCTGATAATATCTTCTGCTGAAAAAGAGGATTTATGTCGTCCTTGAGGCTGCCACCCTCTTTTATATAAGTTTTCTGAAACAAGTGAGAAAGTCAATTGGATAAGGGGATAATCGTGAAGGGACATTTCGGGGTGATCTCTAGGTGAAAAAGGAAGTGGTAGTTGTTCACTTTTCTGGTACTTTGTTCGTTTTCAGACAAGAAAGCTTACAATACGAGAGCTTTGTTTGGGATTAGACAATTTGGAACAAGACGTGACATAGATGCTAAGACATTGATGTTAAAGGACATTTCTCTGCCTGCTTGCCATGAGCTTTACGACGTCTCAGAACTGCAGAACCACTTTGGAATACCTAGGGATGAATTGTTCCACCAGGGCAATTTAATACGAAAATGTATTCTCCGTTACAAGAGGCATCTAATGAATTTATATCACTCAATACAATTTTCTCTGGTTTTCAAAGGAAATGTTAGCGTATTGTACTTACAGTGAAAATTAACATTTATAACTCTCGAGAATAATTTCTATGAAGGCAAATTGTATTCTATGACGTCATAAATTGTCATGTTTTCCATGTATATTTTCTGCCCTCTTATTCTCAAACATCGACAAAAAAGGTTATGCGGTTATGGAGTACCATTTGTCCTTAAGCCGTGTTTCAAAATAATTCACTAATTTTTGTTAGGTAAAGATAATTATTAAACTTTATAATTTTCGGGTAACAAAATCGGGAAACTATGTGGAATTTCATGAAATTGGAATATATTCCATTGAATTCATTTGATTTACAATAAGTTCACTTAAATTTAGGATTAGATCCGCTTTCAATTTCGTAGAATTTCTTTGAATTCCTCCCAATTCCACTAAATTCCTTAGGATTCCTTTGAATTTCATTGAATCGCGGTTTATTTTAATCGATTTGAATTCACCTTTGATTACATTAAAGTTTTATTGTATTTTACTAGCTTTCATTGGATTTCTTTAATTTTCTTAAATTGTGTCTAATTTTACAGAATTCCGTTATGTTGTAGTGAATTTAATTTAATTCAGAATTACGTTGAATTTCTTTTAATTCCATTAGATTGGTCCCGCTTCTATTGATTAGATTTTACTTGTATTAAATTCCGTTGAAATTCACTAAACAGTTTTCAGTTAAGTTGAATTGCGTTGAATTTTATGGACTTGTATTCAGTTACCTTGAATTCATTTTCGATTCAACACATTTTTATTGACGTTGGCTAGATCCCACTGAATTGTATTATATTATATTGAATTTCTTTTAATTTGCTCAAAGAGTCTTCTTTTTTTGTTAACGAAGTTTCTAGGCTCGCCGGAAACATTTGTGGTACACTCAATGAATTTTGATGAACCTAGAGCCACCCTTTACAAGAATAACAAGCCATACAACAGAATTAAACGTTGTTCAATATAATTATGTACAATGAAAATAAATTTAATGAAATGGAATCGAATGCAAAATTCAAATCAAATTGTTTTGATTAAATCAAGGTAATAGAGATCAATGTAATTTAATATATTTCTATGCAATTTAAAGGAATTTGAACAACATTCAGTTGATTTTAGCAAAATCAGTAAAACTCGAATTCGATCAAAATAATTTAAATTTAGTAGAATACACAATAAATGCACAAAGAATGTACAATCGATGAATTAATTGAATTTCAAAATTGCATTGAATTGTACAGAATCCAGTTATTTCGCTTAATTTTGTTAAAATTATTTGTAATCACATTGAATTCGGTTAAACTTTGTTTATATATTCCTTTGAATTTCGTTAAACCTAATCACATTTTTTAATTCATATTCAATCTTTTTTAATGCCACTGCATACAATTCAATTCTATTGAGTTGCGTGGGATTTCATTGACTTGCATTCATTTGCGATTAATTCACCCTTGAATCTATTTAATTAAATTCCACTAAATTTGAGTAAATTACGTTAAATTCTATTGAAATTCGTCTCATTTTTTTAAAGACTTTTTATGTTTTTAACGATATTCAATAGAATCCGATGCAATTGAAGGCAATTAAACGAAATTCAGCGGAATTCAAGAAAACCCAACTTTAAATTTACCTTTGGCTCAATTTAATTTTGTTGAATTTCAATAATTTTTAATACAATATGTATTTCCTGAAATTTTGCTGAATTATATTTTTTATTGAAATAATTTTAACTTTGTTGAATACACAGTTAATAATAAACCACTTTAAATGACGTTTAGTTTATTGAATTCCAATAAGGGCCAATGATTCCCGTTAATTCCAATGAATTCCATTATATTCCGTTAATTTCCGCATTACATTCATTCTAATTGAATTGATTAAATTATAAATTTACATTGAATTCACAAAACTTCTAAGTAATTCAATTCAGTTGGAACTTGGTTGAATTAAGTTTAATTCGTTTCAAGTCAATTGGATAAATAGGGCTGATTCGCAATTTTAATACTAGACTAGACTAAACTGCTAATCTATTTTTGGCAGTTCAAAAAATTGACTAAAATTGAGTAAACATCTTAATTGGGTCTTAATTCTGTTTTAATTATTGTGGGAGTTTTAAGTTAAACTTCTTTATTAAATAAATATTTTTAAAAACTTTTAAAGAAAACCTACCATGTCAATAATAGCACATTCTAGGGTTAAGATTGTGAATTGAATTGAAAGGAAAAAATCTATTCCTAGAATTTCTAGGATGAATAGAATCTAATCCAAATCGATATTTTTATCTGGTACATATGCACCTGGCATATGCAGATTGAATACGTTGCGTTGTCTCTTCGGGCTGCAGAAGCCTGGAAAAAATTGCCGTCATTTCCACGTCGATCGAAGACGTCGCTTCCAGAATGGTCATTAAAAGTTATTCGGCCGTAATTCTTTATCAAGGTTATACGACAGAATCGCCAGTTTATCTGGATTTTCTATTTAAAATGCTATCTTCCTGAAAATGTCGAATGTCTCGTTACTTTCGTTCGATTTTCTGCCAACCGAAATCTCATTCAATTTATCGTCTCTCTAGTGAAAAAGTCAGGAAAAACTTTTTATTTCTTTCAGAAGTTTTGAATAGGGGAAAAGCGAATAAAGCGGCGCGGTAGATTTTAAAAAAATCGACTTATTATTAACGAGTGAGGTTTGGTTTAGCATATGAAATTATGAATGCAATCTCAAATAGTAATAAAATTAGGCTCTTTAAGATAATTGTTTAATGTTTATGTTGAAAAGTTTGTTTTCGGTGTTTCTCGTCTACTATGACAGCTTCGAAAAAATCATTGAAGCTTACGTTATTTTGGTCGAAATGTATTAAAACTTTGTTAATATTGATCTTTTGACTATTCCAAAGGATTTCATGTGTCACAAATAAATAAAGTTAGTTAATATCTGCACCTAAAAGTCTTGTTTCAGGTCCATGCCAAAGCGGGAAATGTGGCGCGGACGGCCATTTTAATGGTAAAATGTCAAAATGTTGAATCTTGTATGTTCACAGCTTTGGATGGTAATCACACCAAAAATAGAACGTCAAATTTATTTTTTTAAACTGCAAATGAATGTAGAAATCTGATTTTACTGAAATTGTGCGTTCGATTGTAAGAAAATTATTTTTAATTTGCACACAGATAAAATTAATATTGCGCGCCGCATTACCCGACTGGTAGGGTAAGTTGACGCACGTAGACTTTTTTGGAAGTTTTAATAACTAAGGGCCAGTTCCACCAACCTCGGTTAAGTCATTGGTTATTTGACGGCCAGTTAAAATGCACGCTATACGCCATATTTAACCGTCGATTATCGGTTTAACCGAGGATCAACTTTTTAACCGAGGTTGGTGAAACCGGCCCTTAGTATTTTAATTGATGGAGATTCAATTTTTCGTATGAACAAAGCAAATCTCAGATATTGATCTACGTGTTACATATTTTTCCATTACATTATCGAATATATTTTTCTATCTACCGATTGATATATGTTATGCGCGCCGCATTACCCGCTTCTCCCCTACCTCATTTTATATGTCATTCTTTAAAAATAACAAATCAAGAATATAACCTTTGTGGCAGTAATACCGGTACAAGAAGCTCAACTGAATTAAACATAATGATTTCGTATGAAAAATTACCTTAAAAACCTACTAAAAAAGTTGCTTCGGCGAATAACTATTTGGGTGACTTTTTTAAAATGTTTAACGAGTTACTTTCCAACTTTTGAAGCGATTCAATGTTTAATGTTTTGAAAAAAATTAATTAAAAAGTATATCTTTTTTTAATAAGAATTTTTGCACATGTCTTACCCCAATGATTTTCATACAAAATCTTCATTTAAATTTTCTTCTATTTGTGAAGAAAAGTCCCATCGTGAATTGCTCTTAATCCTGGGATAATTTTTCCTTCGTAGAATAGAATAATTGTTGCTACACTATATTGAAGGTGCGTTCTTTCTTTATGTACCAAGTAGATCTAGAACAAAAATAAAATAAACATTAGAATTATTAAACACTTAATTATTATTGGATTTTAAATTTTTGTCTCACTTCTTAGTGACTGAGATTGAATCTATTCATTTAGGAACGTTTTTATCTTGAAACTGTCAACTGAAGAGTGGTAGTACAGAACTAAATAACCAACAAAATGGGAATTTTCCAGGGGAGCGAAAAAGCAGTCTGCAGAATCGAAATCACTATTTAAAGACGAAACCAAAGTCTAATCCCAAGTTGAAGTGTTGATGAATTGAGGCCCAAAAAGTTCGATGGAAAAAGTGATCATTCTTCAAAAAAATAAATGTGGATGTTAACAATCTCAAAGTTAAATTACCCCAAAATTTAAGTGGTTTTGGCTGTGGACTGCGATGATAAATTAATTTTTTATTCAAAATTAAAAAAATAAATAAAACACATTTTCAGATATTAAATACCTGAATACGGGTTAACAAAGTTTAATATAAAAAAGTTAGTCAATTACGCGAAAATCGACCGAGAATTTTAAGATTAAAATTCTATGTGGTTTCAAAAACGACTTTGGATAGCTATTGAAAATCGAATTTTCAAAGGTTTGCAAAAATAAAAACTCGTTCCCGAGATATAAGATATGATAATAGAAAATGTTTGATCCAAGAAAATTATACTGTTCCGAGAAAATCAAAATTGAAGATCGCGATATAACAGTATGATAGACATTTTTTGCTAAAAATCCGAACAAAAATAAAAATCTATTGTTTTTCTCATTGAATGAAAAATTTCATGAATGATCAATACTACAATATTGAAAAAGTATTTTATTTTATTATTTTGTATGCAATGAACCCATTTTTGATCAAAATGTTGGTCATCTAGTTCTATACAGTCACCCATCAACTATAAAAGTTTTCAATTTCAAATAAAATAAGTGTATGATCTGAAAGTATTGACGCACACATAATTTATTATTGTTCAATTTTAAACTCTAGTAATTTAAAAATTGACTAATTTATGAAGTTTCTGGTATGATATTATTTAATAGTTAAAATTTATTTTCTCTTGTTTAACATTATTGTACAGATTTAAATCCTTCAAAATTGAAAACCTGCAATTTTAAAAGTTTTAATTAAATTTTTGTCAATTCCAAAAACTGTGAACTGTAAATAGTATCTACAAATTTTATTTATTTTATTTTTGAATTCAGTGTACTTTTAAAGTCTTTCAGAAATGACATAGATTGACTTAGAATTCTTCTAATTTAACATTGGTTTTATTTAAGACTGTGATATCTATTGTTTATTTCTAAATGTCGTTTTTTACACTCTTTTAAGAATTCCTTAATTTCGATTGCTTTACTTTTCAGTTCAGCCATAAATAATTCTTGCTTGAATCTTAAAAATTGTCTGAGACCGGGAAAACAATGAGAAATTGACAAAAATATTTTTCTGAAACTTGAGTGGTTCAAATCGTCAATTTAGATCTATTATCTTGCAATATAATTGAATGTAATGGCAATATATAATTATTAATCAAATATAATATGATTCTATAACACAGGCATATATTTGGAATATCAAAGTGATTGCGCACTATAGAAACAATAATTATATATCATTAAAATGAATGGTATCTTGTATAAAATAATACCACAAATGGACCAATCAACATCGTTAGATGTTGGCATGGAAACCTTTGTGTAGCACTTGTGCGTTATTAACCATTACCTTAAGTGTAACTTACTTGAGTTTTATGAATAGAATTATTTTACGATTGAAAAAATGGATATTAAAATTTCAAAATGAAGGATATGTATTCCTAAAATTATAGTTTTTTCTTTAAAATAAACTGCAAACAATCAAAACGTCATTGACTGAACAGTCTTTAAAAAATGTATAATCCCTTTTTTATCACAGGTTGAATGCCGTCCCAGATTTGTGCTTCATTGACTGGACTACCTGTAAAATGTAGATATATTCAAAGATTTTCTCCTTGAGCATTGCCAACACACTAGGAATGATAAATTTGAATTTCACGTGCTCTGCTCAACCTGCAAATCACCTGACCTAATGCTGCAATTTCACTTCATTAACATACGTTAAGCAGCAAATTTGAGCAAAGCAACAAATAATCGTTACTGACTGTACTGGTAATATTTAAATAAATTCTTGACAGTGGATGCTTTGCTGGTACCGGCAAAAAAGCTCTCTGCCGGTACATTATTACATAACGTTATTGTACATTATTGCACTTTTATTACACTTTCATTACATCTTTTATTACAGTTTCATTACATTATTACATTATAAATGTTATTGCACGGAACATTATTTCTGTGACCAGTCACAGGGCTGCCTTTCCGTCCTCCCACCATGAGACACCGGAAAGGGGTAGGTGTTTGACCATAATTATTTCTCTGTCTAGTCAGAG
>CAKNWW010196076.1:0-10168 GCA_932074435.1 Andricus kollari
TTCTTTTGTATATTGGTACAATAATCGCTTTTCTCCAATCGTCTGGATATAAAGAAAAGTGAACGCTTGCCAGTTCTGTAATATTGGAATTATCAGTGTGGACAATTTTGAAGTATCGCAATTTATACTTGGGCGACTTGATAAGCTTGGAATTTATAAATAAATTTGCAGAGGGGCTAATTTGGAAATTTCATAATTCGAAATTGATGGTTTTGGAATTTATTACTGGGTGACTTGATAAATTTATCATTTATAAACAAAAGTGAAAACTTGCCAGTTGTGTGATGCTGAAATTATCAATGTGGAAAATTTTGTAATATCGTAATTTATATGGGACAAAACTTTATTTATGTTATATCTTTGTAATAAATAATCATTATTGTCATTTTATTATTTCATTAAACAGTGATTACAAAATAGAAACTAATTTCCCAATGCACTTATAGAGAAAAAAATTAGTTTTGACGAAGATATTAACAAAATAAGGCAAAAATTGATCAAATCCCATGCATTTGGTCCAACGTTTTCACCTCAGTATTCAACGAAGCGAAGTTAGTTGGTGATTGAAGTGAAAATACCTGATGTGTGGTTCGGACTCAGAGCATTGGAGCGCGAATTTGACATCTGGTCTGCATGCCGTGTTTGCTTTGCCGCTTACAACTGCAGACTTATGGTCTTCACATACACAGGAGATCTCAAATTTATACCCAGTTTTCTTCATTTCGCGACGTATTTTTCAAAATTGAGGTTCACCATCATCAAGTTTTGGTTCTTCGGATGTATGACGATGCCTGAAAATGATTCTGTGATGTCAGAATTGTGAGCAAAGAAGTAAATTTGCGAACGGTTCTGGCCTTTCAAATGCTCTCATCGGCTGCACTTGAGTTGCGGTCCACGGTCAGAAAACCCTCAATTTCCAGACCGCGGTCACTTTAGGTCGAAGAAGTTGCGGGCCGAGCTCTCTTCCCCCACCCGCGCGACGAACTCAGGGCAGGAGGGACAGAAGGGGTTTTCTCAATAGGTACGAAATGGGTACGTACGTATAGAAAATCACAATAACTGGCAGTGTCTTATTGTGTCTTGTACGTGTTGTGTGTGCTTGCTGATTTTCCAAAGATGGAATTCATGGTAGGTGAGAAAGGGAAAAATTTGATCGTTTCTTAAATCCGTCTGATGTAGTTAAATGTTTTAATGAAGACCTTAAAGCTATCCAACCATTAGACAGTAGAGTTCAAAAGTTTTCTGATTATGTTTCAAAAACTTATATTAAGAGTGATTCAACTTTTCACCTGAAATCTGGGCAGTAACAAGTATAAGTAGATACGTAGAAAATACTGCCAGTCCTAAGCCTGGAAAAAGTGTAAAGGGAAATTTCGGGGTAAAAAGGGGCGAAGGGAATGAAGGAAGACTCAAGTGGAGAGGGAAAGAAGGCTTGGAGGGGAAAGGTCCCTGGCACTGATGCGAGCCCGCAATTCGAAAAATGCCCCCTGTGGATTTCGACCATAGACCGCAACTCGAGTACAGCGCTCTCATCTGCTATCCAAAGATTTCTCCCTTTCGAAAAATTTATAATTTCCGTAAAAATAATGATTGCTTCAGCAAAAGTCTTCATTCCTCTAAACTTCATTGATCCGATGATCTCGCAAAACCCCGGATATTTGACAAGTTTTCTTTCTTTCGTTCTCAAATACTTGAGAAAAATTATATATTGAGTCAGGGCAGTGCCTATAAAAAAAATTCCAAGTCGGATTTAACCAACACCCTTGAAGTGAAGAAATATTTTAAAAACTGAGAAAAATTCAATTTTCTACACTTTTTCAAACATTTTAATGGGTCCCGGGTGTCCAAACATATTTAACGTTTAGATACTTTTTTCGATGCCAAATTACAGAGTTTAAGCTACAAAAGCACCGCTTTGGAGTTATTATTACGAAAATATATATAATAACCTGAAAAAAAGTTTATTCCAGCGATTTTTTTCTTTTTGGTCTCAAAATAATTGTGAGGCATCACTGATTTCAGTGATGCCATTGTAAAATCTTGAAAATTAATAAATATATTAAAATGTTTTAATTTTTCATATTTGCTAACGAAAAAAACAACTGATAAAAAATATAACTTTTAGTAGGAATATAAATTTTATAACTAAATAATTATTGAATGGATTATCACTTTCAAGTTAGTATTGCGTTCTGATTCAATAAAGAAGTTTATCATGGTCCATGGGTGAACATGAAATGATTACAATTAAAGATACACCATATAATAAACGCGCACAAACTACTTTGCAGTGTTTTTTTCAGGCAAGGTTGCTGATTGATACAAAAAATGTAAAAAAACGTTTATCACAGAAAACCCATTTTTTTGCTAAAAAAGTTTGGAGAGGAACGTAAATATATTTTTTAATTTTAAATAATCAGGGAAACAATAGCACCTTAATATTAAAACCATTATAGAATAGTAATATGTAATTTAATGTGTATTTTTAACAATGATATGCCAAGCTGCATCCCGGGAATAAAGTTTTGATCTGAACGCCAAATAATATATTACATGCCCAGAGGTCCAGCTTTAAATCATCAGCCCAAGGGCTTTTCAGATATCATATATCAAATTATCGTTCACTATTCCCAATTATACCTACAGTAATCATGGATCTACGTTTATAGCTATCAACAATATAGTAGAACTTCCGATTAAAATTGAATATATAAAAATTTTTTAAATGCACTTGAATTTAAAAAAATGAAAATTCTGTCTTGAATTTTTCATCATTTTCATTATTTTGTGTAACTGCAATAGAATTTTGAAAGAATTTATATTCTAGATACCAATTACAGAAGTTGAAAGTTAAAACTCAACCCAAGAAAGGCCTTCTTGTACGGCTGCTTCATGATGCGATAATGAGAAAAGTTTGTTAGCTTCGCTCTACCATCTGTTTCAGAAATTAATACTGCTTCTTGTATTTATTATACTTTTCTTACTGAAATAAAAAGTTAGCTTCGAAAGTATAAAAATGGTTGTAATTTTTTGTTTTTTATATTTAAAAAAATGTAATAATTTCTATTTAAAAAACTTCAATCAAAATTGCATGGCTGTCTTCTACAAACATTGTGAAAATTTTTCAAATTAGAAAACGAACTTGAAATATGTAATTTCACCCAAAAATTTAATATCTTCCTACACAAGAACTTGTTAATTTCAAAAATGCAGAGCGATTCTTTCCTTATGAAAAAAATGTATTCATCATTTTTTTTCATCAATTCTTACTGAAAATAAAAATAAACTTTCTTATTTAGCCTGGCTTTTAAGGGCCTGCACCGACGAAGTCAATAAAGTAACGTAGGAGGATGCTGATATCGTTTCCGTAACTTAATAATTCTGAAGTCAATAATGACGTTAGAGAGCACTGTCTTGTAGAAATTTAATTATCTGGGTATTGCGGAAAAATTGAGGGAAATATCAAGAAAGCTTTCACGAAAAATAGGGCACTTACTTAGCAAAAAATCCTTGTTGCATTTCTTATCTTAGATTCTTTATTGTTATTTTTAGAAAAATCATATTCTAAATTGAAATGCTTTTTAATAGGGAACAATCTTTATTTCGTTAATTTTTAATGGATAACTTTTTGTTAGCTAATACTGTTTTCGATTCGGATCGTTTCAATTTAAACATCAAAATACATTATATACGAATTTGAATATCATTTTTTTCAGTTTCAGGTGTGTGAATAAAAACGGCGGAAATACGGAAAATAGGTGTAAAATAGTGAAGGTTTATAGAAGAAAAACACAATAAGTGAATCGTGAGGAAATAATATACAGGCATTCAAATACAAAAATCGGCTATTTAATCATAAGAGACAGATAAGACTTTACTGCCGTGATTTGAAAAAAACACCTTTATCTGCAAAAAATCGAAAAATATTATATATTATTCCTTATTCATAACACTTAATAACAGTTATAATATTCTTATCTATATTTTCGGTTAAAGAAAATTTCGACTTCCAATTTATTGAAATTTATAACATTAATATCTACTCGGCTCTCAATTGCAAACATTTTCTAAATTGATGAATTTTAAATTGAAAGTCGTTATCATTGAAAAATTGTCAATTGTACATTTTTAAAATTCAAGAATTTTTCATTGTTTTATGTTTTACATTTTAAAAATTCTTTAATTTTGATGATTTACATACATTTTATATTTCATCTATTTGGAGGATTTAAAATTGAAAATTCTTGACTTTTGATCTTCAAAATCATCACAATTTAAGAATGTTTATTTATACATATTTAAAATTGAAGACATTTAAAGTGAAAATCGTTAAAATTGAAGAATTTGAATTATAAATCTTCAAAATTGCAGAAGTTTAAATTAAAATTTAAGACTTTTTGATTTTAAAAATGTACAATTTAAAAATTATGCAAGTTTTAAGTTTTACAATTAAAAATGTAATTATAATGATTCAAATTTCATCAATATGGAAAATTTAGAATTGAAAACTCTTGACTTTTGATCTTCAAAATTATCACAATTTAGGAATTTTTATTTATACATCTTTCAAAATTAAAGAGTTTTCAATTGTAAATCTTCAAAATTGAACAGCTTTAAATTGAAAATCGTTCAAATTGAAGAATTTTCATTTGCCAGTCTTCAAAATTGAACTATTCCAAACAAATCTTCCAAATCACATAACTTTAAAATAAAAATCTTGAAAATTAAATAATTTGTAATTCCCTATTTTCAAAATTCAAAAGTTGTCAATTGTAACTCTTCAAAATTGCAGAACTTTGAATTGCAAATCTTTTAAAATTGAAAAGTATTTAATTTTGAAAATTTACAATTAAAAATTCAAAAATTATAAATAATAATATTAATAATATGTAATATTTCATAATAATTGTAATGCCATGAACGATGTTCCCTCAAATTACGGCAAGCTTACTTCTGGGGTCCGTAATTTCAGCATCCCAATCAACACCTTTAACTGCATTTTCATTTATTAATTAACATTTTGAAACCATTTTTTTGCAGAAATGAAAAAAAATCACATGAAAATTACTGAAGAACAACCAAAAAAAGTTCAGAAAATGAATTAGAATACGGGTTACACGCGAATAAAGATAACAGTTTTTGTCGATTTTCTCAGCTTCGTTCATTTTGCGGTTAAGGGTGTTCTTACAAATCACGGCAGTTTATGAATCATTGATGGTGAATTTTCAAAAGAAAAAAAAGTCTGATATAAAAAAATATTTTCCTTCAAGATGGAATTTTGCAATTTTGTTTTTGATCAAATAAGAAGAAAAAAATGAATAGAAACCCTGGCTAATTATAGAAGCAAATGAAACAATTGGCATAATTAAATTTAAAAATTAGCTCTATATGTAGTAACTTTTATTAATTTAATTGCTGATTATTTGAGAGGAAAATCAAAGTGCTTTAATTAATGTAAGCTGTATTAGATTCTGAAAATTTGAACAATATTGTGGATTCAGTATACACTGTGCAGTGTGCATCAATAGATTTTCGAATTTTGATAGTTGATCCCAACAAATTTCTATTCGTCCAAAAACAATTATATCCTCTTTGAGCACTGTTTTTGGTCCATATTTTTCTATTGATTTAACAAGAGGCAAATAAAAATGAACCAGTGAAATCTCACTGGTTGAAACAGTCAGAAGTGTGTTACTGACAACCAGTAAGATTTCACTGGTTCATTCAGTGGAATTCCGTCACTGGTTTAATCACTGAGGTTCGCTGGTTACTCAATACCAGTAGTCATCTGATTGTACGGCCATATGTGTGATTTACCGCGGTTCTACTGGGAGCCGGTGTCAACCTGTCGCGTCGCTAAAAATCAAACCCAAGTGGCCAGGGGCCTCTCCACTTTCAAGAGTCAAATATTATATCCCTTGCTTATTGCAACTAGGACCCAAATATTTATAACACAAACACTAGTACACAATAAAGTTCGTTTTCACTCTAGAAATGCAAAGACTCGACCGGCAACGCGCTCGTACCAGACGACTGGAAGTTCATGTCTAGGCCGCGTGGAGCGCTATATCACTGGTTCAATCTATCATTTGGCGTCACTGGTATATTCAGTAACGCTATTTTAATTAAGTCACTTACTGGTTCACCCAGTCTAAGTGGAAAAATCACTGGTTCACCAGTGACAATTCAAAATACTGATTCAACCAGGGACAATTTCACTGGTTTGGTTTAAGAGAGAAGACAATTTAAAAAAAATGTGATTTAAAGGCGAAATTGTATAATTGAGCTGCTTTCTTTAACGTTTTAAACAATTTACCGATATGAAATCCTGAATCAAATAAGCAGTTATATATTCAATTATTTCACTGAAATGAAGTAATAGAAAAAAAGAAGAAAAAATCTTAATTATAGAATTGAGTAGTTTTAGTCAAGTAGTGGTAAAATTTCAATCTGCGGATAAGGAAAACATTTTAAATGATGAAAAAAAAGTTTCTGTTAAAAAATAAATTTTTAGACTACACTATTCATTCGATTTTGATGTTTTTTTCGAATTGGAAGATTTTCCAATTTGAAAAGATTTGTTTAATTAAGGGTTCGGATCAAAAAATGGGTCGCGCGCTCGAAAACGCGGAAAACTATTGTCCACGTGTCCCGTAATATCCCAATTTTAAAGTTCAAAAAATTAAATTTGTAAAAATATGGCCATATAGAAAGGGGCAACACGGAACTTTTTTCTATCTGCAGTGTTTTTGTCCAATAAATATTTTTAATAGTAAAAATTAAGAAGTGAGAAAAAAAATTTACCCAAATTCAATTATTTTTTAAAACATAAATCGTCAAAACTCAGCTAAATATGATTAAAACTGTTTAAAATTTGGTATACGCACGCAGTGTACCCTATAATGCCTAAAAAATGAATAAAACAATCAAAATTGCCTATTGTTTAGTAATAATGAATTGCAATTGAGACCGAACGATAACCACGTTTTTCTAGTTTCGGCAAAGAAAAGTATCGAGGAAACTTTAGAGTTGGAAGAACTTTCAGTGAGACATTTTTTCCTCGCTATTAAAGTAAGATTTCTGGAAATTTTTAGATCGATTCATTAAAAATTGACGGAAATATCCATCATGTAAGAAAGCACGCGACGCCATCTACGATTGCAAGCGCTTCTCAACGTTCGCTTGTACTCTCACCGATAATCGCCTATAAAGGTCGCTTTCTTACATAATGGATATTTCCGTCAATTTTTAATGAATCGATTTAAAAATTTCCAGAAATCTTACTTCAATAGTGAGGAAAAAATGTCTCACTGAAAGTTCTTCCAACTCTAAAGTTTCCTGGATACTTTTCTTTGCCGAAACTAAAAAAATCGTGCTTATCGACCGGTCTCAATTTGCAATTAATTATTATTAAACAATAGGCAATTTTAATTGTTTTATTCATTTTTTAGGCATTTTTAGGGTACACTGCGTGCATATACCAAATTTTAAACAGTTTCGTTAATATTTAGCTGAGTTTTTATGATTTGTTTTAAAAAATAATTTAATTTGGGGATATTTTTTTAACTTTTTCATTTTTACTATTAAAAATATTTATCGGACAGAAAAATTCCAGATATAAAAAAGTTCCGTATTGCCCTTTTCTATATGACTATATTTTTAAAATTTTCATTTTTTACCTTTATATTTTTATATATCACGAGACACATGGACAATAGTTTCCTGCGTTTTCGAGCGTGCGACCCATTCGTTGATCCGAACTCTCAATTGGATTTTTTTCATTTTTAGATTTGTCAAATAAGATTTGGTATCTGCGCTATAACTATATAGAAATAATTTCCAATGTGTGAGAATTATTTAAAAGAATTGTTTATTAGTTTATAAGCAAAATAATGAAAAAAGTTATTTTTGGGGATTGACATTTTTTAGTTCATTCAAATCCAGAGTTTCGGTATAAAATGAAGAGAAATTAATATTTAATTACGATTTATTAAAAATAGATGCTATTTGACAGTTGTTTAAGCAATCGTTATAAACATATTCACACATTCTATATTTTTCAACGATTAGACTCAATTTTTTTACGAAATAAACTATAAAATTTCTTTCCGATGATTCTTTGCTATAATACTTTGAAAAGTTATGAGGATTATTAATGATTTAAACAATTTTCATAAACAAATTCATAGTGGTTATTTTTCAACGAATAGGCTCAATTTTTTGCGGAATCAACTAAGAATGTCTTTTTGATAAATCTGTGCTTCAATACTTTACAAAGTTACAAGAATTATTATTAATTTAAACAATTTTCATAAATTAATTCAGAGTTTGGCTATTTTTCGAAGAATAGGTTCCATTTTTGTACGAAATCAACTAAAAGTATTTTTGAGGTGATTTTTTGCTATGAAACTTTCCAAATTGTCAACAATTATGAATTATTTTTAAAAAATTTTATAAACAACAAAAGTATCATAACAAGGAGTCATCGGTCCACAATTGCTGTCAATTTTGAAGGTATCATAGCGAAAAGTGAAGAGTTATAGAAATGACATTCTTAGTTGATTCCGTACCAAAATTCAGCCTATTCGTTAGAAAATAGCCAAACTATGAATTTGTTTATGAACATTGTTTAAATAATTGCCAAATAGCATATTTTTTCAATTACGCGTAATGAAACATTAATTTCTCTCACATTTTGTAACAAAACTCTAGATTTAAATGAGCTAAACATTGCCAATCCCGAAAAATAACTTTGTTCATTAATTTGTTTGTAACATAATAGATCATTTTTTTAAATTACGCTCGTCCACTGGCAATTATTTTGAGATAGTTTTAGCAGAGATATATGACCTTGTTTCATAAATCTGAAAATCTTTTTAAAAAATTGTACTTTCGAAAATTTAAAAAAAGCTATGTCAAATGTGTTGTTAAATAAAAAAATAACCAACATTTTCATCAAAAATATTTTAAAAATTTCTAAATATTTCATTAAAAAAAAATTTCTAAACGGAATGAATAGTGTAGGCTAAAAATTGATTTCTCCACAGAATCTCTTTTTTCCCCGCTGCGCTGTGCGATTGATTGAACTTGAATTATTATTGAAAAAATAGAAATTCAAAATATAGCCTTACGAGGTATGAATTTCGATTAATTATATATCATCATGTTTAGTTTTATTTTTTACATAAAAAAACTTACAATTAATTTCAAATGTTAATTCTAAACAATGCAAAGCACCATTTTTTGCACTAAATATTTATGTAAAAACATATCTTTTGGATTAATATTTCTATAGTTTCAAGTTTCATTTTTTTAAATGGAAAGTTTTTGACAAATCATTTAATAACTATGATTTATGTAAAAAAAAAGAGTTATTAATTATTTGAGAAAACTGCTACGTTAAACCAGCGCGAATCTTAATGGAATCTATTTTTGGACTAATGCAAATTTGTTGGTGTTCTTCAAAAAAGAAAAAAAATATATAATCAATTATTTTCAATTATTGTTTTTCATTGTTTTTACCCTACTATACATCGCCTCCTAATCGATCCTCTATCACGATCTGCACTACTCAGAAATCCAAATACCCCTAAAATCTCGCCTCCGAAAACTCCACATTAGTCCACGCAATGTCGCGATATTCCTGACCATTTCAAACTGGATTTGGACATTCAGCATCCAGTATACTTATACCCTCCAGCATACTTTGGCATTCACAGAATCTCCCATATAGATATTCTCCCGCTACTTTCAAACCCTTGTCTCCCTTCTATCCTCTCCTTCATCCCCATCATCCCCATCAACCACCCCCCGAGTCTCCACCCGGTTGCACAACGAGCTGACCCCTTCCCATTGCCCTCGCGAATCGATTTGTTATTGTTTTTCTGTCTGCGGTCGGGAAAGCGGAAAAAGTGGGGGAAATCATTTCGGGGGAAGGGGTAATCGAGGGACCAGGATTCCTACATGCAGGGGTGGATGTAAAAGGGCTAAATTGAAGGGAGGTATATTTAAAGGGGGTAGATTTAAAGTGGGATGGAGGGGTAAAGGGCATCGGATGCTGAATCTGGGCGCGATGCGCTATTTGGTGGTTCGCAGGGTGTGCAGGGGGGTTTGTAGGCGGGGGTGTAAGCGCCGACATATATATATATATATATATATATATATATAT